>NJRP01000307.1:114362-143915 GCA_003063835.1 Aphaenogaster floridana
AACATCTTTATATTCTCAGACAATTACATCCTCTTGGTTGATAAGATTCTTGGGATGTAATTTACAACTGCTTGTTTGCGCGCTTCTCATCTTTTGTGAATTGATATACGACCGCGATAAAAACGAAAGAATAAAAAATGAAAGAATTAGTAAATAATGTGATAGCACTATATTAAGGATAATAATTATTACTAGATGTAAGAATATATTTCGTTCAAACTTGGTAATTTTACATAAAATATTTGTAATATTGTAATATAATTTAAAATGTGTGTAATATTTATTTTCTCAAATTCCGAAATGCAATATCTAACGCCTTTATATTCTTAGACAACTTTTACATCCTTGGTTGATAAAATATAATTCTTAGGATATAATTTACAGCTGGTTGTTCGCGCACTCTTCTCGTCCTCTGTGACTTGATGTACGACGCAACTGTGGCCTCGCGAGCGTCGTAGGAACGATTTCGGAATTGAAGACGAGATAGCGCACGTAAAAACTATTCCACGACCTCTCTCTCTCTCTATCGTTGCTGCAACGATACTTTCTCTTACAATGACGGAACGCATATATTTATAGAGAACTCGTACACGGCACGGGGAGTCGCACGGCCGATAAATGTATGCGGTTGTTTGACATTTCTACGACAAGTTTGCGGGGAGCAAACTCGCACGAATTTGGTTCGAAAATTTAGTTTGTATAGCAATAAGGATGTGAAAGATTAACTTGCGGATAATAGCTGGCTTCCTCCTGAAAGAGTAACTACATGAGATGATACATGTACAAATTATTGTTACGTAAAGAAAGTATTTAAAAATAAAAAATGTAGATATATAGATTATATAATAAATATAAATTATTAAAATTATGGAAAATTATTATCTTAAAGATACAATTTATTCTTATATAGTACATAATATTTATGTAAAGATAATAATATAACTTTAATAATAAATTTATAAAAATGTATATAAATAACTATTATAAGTATTAAGTATAATTTTACACACGCGCGTGCATGATAACTTAAAGTGTTCCGAGTTATTTTCATATTATATAATTTTACACACAGTGTTATAATCAAGTAATACTATGTTATATAATTGCATATAATTATATAATACTTATTATATAATCATATTTTTATCAACGCCAGTTTATTTCAATGATCTTAATGTTTTCGTGATATCTAGTATGATTACATAATCTTTTCCCTTTTTAAATAAATATCTTTAACAACAAATAAATATGCTTGCGATATCTGACAAGTCTTTTTACTACTTAAATCACTACTAGTTAAATTAAATTGGTAATTTACAAATTCTATCTTTCGTTGCTCGTAGAAAAACTACCCATACAGCACAGAAAATTGCAGCAACATTGCAGTAACATTGCAATATTGCCGAAATATTAGTGCAATGTTCTGTGCTGTATGGGTAAATAATTAACTTATTAGATAATTAATATTAAATGTGTAAATATCAACATCCATGAACGCAAGAATCCTGAAATATTCCACAGAGAGATCGCTCTTGCTATCGAACATGAATTTTTTTTAAATCCTATATCTTTGAAATTCCGGAAAATTGAGCGAGAGCATCCATACGCTCTAATGGGGATGTTCGCCATAAGGAATTTTATACGTTCTGCGGTACGAGGTAACGTCGTTAGTCGGGTCAGACGTGGCTTCAACTTATGACGAATATTCCGTTCGTGCGCCGATAGATATTAGTTGTGTCTTGACATTAAGGCAACTTTTGCCCTTGTGCATTTTTGCCAGTTTATTTGCGGGGGCCAAGAGACGCACGATCTTTCCTCAATCATTACAGGCGGACGAACGATGATTAGGCGGTAATGCCGACGTGACAAAAAACGGCCGACATACGAAAACAACGAGACACCGGCGCGGCGGCATTCAAAATGATAATGACTTCAAAAAATGAATCTTCCGTTTCTTCGAATCCAACTTGACGGATCTGTACGTTCAAGCGCACGGGGCCTTTACAGCACAGTCACCGTCCTTTTGAGAAATGGACGGATTAAAATAGACCGAGAAGAATTCCGAGAAGCTGCATACTTATTCTTCGAAATCCGGAATTCGTCTTACGATTTTTATAGCGCCGCAATAAATCTTCGCGCCTAATTAGAATTTTAGATTCCGAGGAGGTGGAAGAATGGAATCTACCCACAGTACACAAAAGATAAAATTTGCACATTTTCGTTTTATTCCGTGGATGATTTTTACGATCAACTTTTTTAAATCACGGATCAATCTGTTGCAAGAATTCCATGCAGCTATTCTAAGAAAAGGATATCCGGTTACTCTTTTTTTGGAATGTGAAGGATAATCGTTACGTCGGCGGAATGCCCCAATATTATTCGGAGTTTCGAGATAGCTCTGAATAATGCGTCATCGCTATATATTTGTGCGCATTGTTCAGAGCTAGATCCTGCAAGTGCCTTGCGACCAAGCGTGTGACATGACTGTCAAGGTTGTAGGCGTAATATTATAATATCGTCTGATAAATGCGCGTACACGTATGTAAAATATTATTTGTTCGAGAAGAGCGTACGGTGACTTAAATGCGATTATGCTAAACCGCAAGGACGCAGAAAATGTCATACTTCGATCCTGAGCAGGATAAGATACGATTTTTTGGCGCTACAAGATATTTGACTCGTAATCTTTCGATAATTAATCCATTTACCTTGCAAGAATGACAAAATTATTATAATGTAAAATTTATATTATAAACTTGCATTTCATAAAATACGTACGGATTTTAGTTTGTCAGCAAAATCATTATTCCAGAACGATGCATATTTTAGCGTGCTTATTTAATTGTATCCTCTTTTCATATTTATTTAACATTCCATAACATTAATTTAATTTTGCTACAGGCGCGCAAAATTTTTTGAAAAATATTAAATATTTTAGACGTATTATTCCTTTGTAATAGAATATAACTTATATAAACTTATCTATTTGCTCTATAAAAAACTTTTAATAAATTAAAAATTAAAAATGAGTGAATCCTTTGTAATAATTTTATGTGAGATTGAACAAAATAGTTATTCAACCAATTTATTATATATATTGAATTATAATATAATTCAATGTTATTATATTAAAATAACATTTCATTTCTTTTATAAATTTCTTCCTTATAAATATTAACGTGCAATATCGCCAAATTATCTTACTTTGCAGCAAAAATCAGAAGATCTTTCCATATGACTAACTTCATCTGTACTTGGTATAATGTAAACCACTGATACCCTTGAATCTTCAAGGATACTACCTCGAGAATTTAAATAAAATTTGTATTTGGCATATACGGCAGAAAGGCCGTGATTTTTTATAAAGAAATATGTTCAATGACGTGGCGCGAGTAATGTTCATTGCACTACATTAAATACTTCATATGTGCATTCCTCTCGAGTATAAGAAAAAAACTCCTGTTGATTAAATATTGTAAACATTATAAAAAATTTTTTTCAAGAATTAATTAAATATATTTTTTTGTCAATTAATGCAGTGACATTTGATTAACTTACTTTAAGTATCTCGTCGCTACGTTAATATATAAAAATAAATCTTCAATAATATCTTATTTTTCTTATTAATAAATGATTGAAATACTAATAATGATATTTTTCTATCTTTCATCGGCCACGAAATGGCAAAAATATCTTTAATGTTCACAAGTGTTGCTAATTTCCTTTTGTGAAATCTTTAAGGCTCAGTTTTGCTATAAACAATAAGGAAGAAGCAAACGAAAAGATGCCTCATATTACTTTTTATATATGGAATTACAATTTACCGGTAATGTGCCTTGCTGCACCGCGTTACAATCATTTTTCTAGGCAAGGTTATGAACGTATGCACATCAGGAAGCTATTGCAACTCGGCTGACAAAAGTGGACGGATGCACCATTATCCACCATCTGCTTGACATTACGTACTTTGCATTCGTTTTATAGAATTTGATTTAAAAAATCGGAAATTGCACAAAGAAAACGAGAAAAAGAACACCCATTGAACTACAGATGGTAACGAAATATAAAAATAAAAAGAAAATCAAATGAAAAGGTCAGAAGATAAGCGGAGACGTGAGGAAGCGCGGAGGATGAAAGAAGCAGAGGCGATAACGAGCGTGTGTGTATATATGTGTGTGTGCGTATGTAGTGTGCGGCGAGAATATGCGAATTAACTCTTATCCTTTCATTCTATGTGGCGCGGTGCATGTAGCAATGCATGCAGCACGAGGCGCCCGGTGCATTACGAAGCGTATCTCGATAATCATTAACCGAGCGATCCTACGGAATGACAAGAACGCCGTCTCTCTTCTCTTCTCTTTTGCAGCTGCATCTCCCGCGCTTGCATCACTTGCGCAAGAGATGCTCCCCGTTGATGCTACGTCTCCGGTGTATATCTGGTGAGCCTAGCACCACCATGAGAAGCAACACCGATTAACTAATGCGCACCGCAGAAGAAGATGCATCTCTTCTTAACGAGGAGGACGCACATGAAAATAAACAAAATATCAATTTTTTAAAATTAAACAAAAGTAGATAGCTTCCTGCTATATAAAATGGTGTTTGGATATGTCTAAATGTCTAAAGAAAAAGATTGAACGTATACAATTTTTCATATATCCTTTCACGGCCTTTGAATGATTAGAAGCGAATGATCAAGAAAAAACAAACAAAATTAGTTTTAAATTTTATTTCATTTTTTACCTAGCACTCTCTACTCATAGCCTTGATTTGATAGACAAAGAAAAGAAAGAAAATTACTACAAAGGAAGTGAAGTAGCCAAATAGCCAAATAGCATCAAAATTTTCTTCTATAAAATATTCTTTTACTTTTATGTGTTTTTTTCTTGAAAAACCAACTTTCATAAATCTTAAATAAATAGTTTAAAAAATCATAAATCTTTTATAAATCTTTTTTTAATCTCTTCAGAAATAAATGGACTACGATTTAATTGCATGATTTTAAAAAATTATAATTTTATCAAAAGTAAGGAGCAATTAAAGTCGCGAAGAAACTGATCTTCTCAAATCATAATTAAAATTCAGAAAGGGCTTATTTTAAAAAACGCACCCGATTAAGATGTATCATATGAGAGGAAGAATAAAAAAAGATGATTCGAATATGCTGAACCAGTGATAAGAAAAAGAAACATAAAGATAAATAAGTTTTCTCTACGATTTTGCAGTTACATCATCCCCCTTAAGGGAGAATACAAAGTTGAAAATAGCTAAAAAATAAATTAAAAAATTTGTTTAAATAGACTGTTTTCTGCACATTTTAAGTTATATAAAACAAAGTTTAGATATATCTAAATGTTTTCAACAAGAGGTTGAACATACAGTCCTCTCTTATATAGTCCTATAGTAGCAAAATCTTTGAAGCCATTTCCTGTAAAATCATGTTTTTTAACTTCTATGTACCTTTTTCTTAAAAATTACTAAACCGATTTTTAAAGTTCTTTTTAATCTCTTCGAAAATGAATAAACCATTATTTGATCGTTTGGTTTTAGAAAATTATAATTTTATCAAAAGTCACAAGCAATCAAAGTTGTAAAAAAACTTTTTAAAATTACAATTAAAAATCAGGAAAAGTTTATTTCGAAAAAAGCATCGATCAAAATGTAACCAAATATATGACAAAAAGAAATGATTCGGATATGTTAACCCAGTGATGAGAAAAAGCAACATAAAGATAGGTAGTTTTGCCCTACGATTTCGCAACTGTGTACTCCCTCTTAAGATTATGCTGACGATAGAGTTAAATGCTCATTTTGTGATGGCAGTGAGTAAGCGACTTGTGTTTGTACATATTATTCTCTATATATTCTCTATGTATCGATATCATGCTAATATCTACTATCAGATAATTGTCTCTGACAATATCAGTCGTCAACCATTGATATCGAGCCATATCGGTGGCGGCTATAGTATTCTAATATAAATTACACAGTAAATTGTTTCTCTTCTCTGTCAGCTGTCGATACGTTTTCTAACAGCGGTTATACGGATAGTATGAATCGAACTTTAGCCGGCATCGAGAGAACATCGGCATTACGAAACAAGGATGTCTGCAGCGGAAAGCGGGTCAGTGTACGGCTCGTTTGTCTCTTCATCGGTTCCTGAATTCCTGTGGCGCTTTTGCATCCACCCCATTATTTGTGGTATCGAAAAATTAAAAGGTAGACGATAGGATTGTATATTAAATTTTGTTACGTCAAATCTAAATTAAAGATATTTGGTTAAAATCTCAATTAAAATTAAAATTAAAATTAAAATATTAAATTTTGATATTGGAGAAATTAAGTATATATTATAGAGAGAAATACTTAAGTAAATGTTAAATATTTGTAAATATATTATATGCGATGAATTACGCAATTCAAACAAATCATATTTCTTTTACGATTCGCAATAAAAGAAAATAGTAAAGAAAAAAGTTGGACGCTGTTATAATATGATAAATTATATTAAAATAGCCATTTTTTACAACTTACATGTCAAATTTATCAAAATTGTAATGATAGATGATTTTTTTATCTTTAAACCATATTGCATATTAAAAAAAGCTATATGATTTTTTTAAATTTTCTTTTGCTCAATTCTATCATTATTTAGACAGTTAATTGAAAAAATTCCACATACGCGAAAGAATTTCGTAAGCAGCCGTGTCCTTTCCGATACGTGTGTATGTGCATTCGATAATCGCGCGGAGCTAGGAGTAGGAAAGATTTTGGCGATTGGAAAAATAAGGTGCGTGTCCTTGCCGTGTACGAACTCGTCAGTCCTTGAATAACTTGGAATTGAATTCCTTCGAGAAGATATTGACCCCCTTCGTTCCGCGGCAATCTGGTTTACCGGCGTCGTCGCGATGACTAAACTTTTTCCAATCTTTAACGCCCGATATTCCTCTCACCGCGCGAATGGACATTAAGTATGCTAAAACATCTCGCGCATATGATTTCGCCTCGGAAGATCTATTATCCTGTTGATATATTTTTAGAAACGACCTCACGACCTTCTTCTGCAATCGCATCCTTTTTATATATACGGTCTTCTGCACCGACCGGCGCATTTATACGTGCAAGATCAGACAGATTGCATTCCTTACTAAATTTAGAGGGGCCATTAATTATTACAGCATTGATTTATCGTATTGTTAGGGACTTGAGCGATGACACGACGTGATCTTGCTACGCGATGGCACGTAATGATAATTAAGCTATTACCATGCAACAGTACGTAAGGATAATTCAGCGCATATGCGCGCTTTCCCAGAGTTTCTGTTCACTGTCGATGAAAGTAAATTGGACACGAGAGACCAGTGAATTGTCGCTCGTGTGACATAGTTGATAGAGCCGGTTTCTAGTAGTCTCGTGACACGCCTCACGTAGACATTATTATCGAGTATTTCACTCGCTGGAAATATGATTTAGTTCTTAGCTGAATATCGGGGATCGACTAATTAGTAGTATAGAATTATTTTTCCTGCCATTATATCTATAGGAGGAAAAATAATTCTATGCCATTAATTATAAAATAGAAAAGGCTACACTGATTGTAAGAGAAAAATATCTTGATAAAAAAAATTATTTACTCGATGGGTTCTAATAGCTTATTTATCGTATTCAAGTCTTAAAATTTCTTGATTGAAATATTCATAATATTCAGAATATTTATAATTTTTAATTAAATATTTACTTTCTTTTTGTTCTAGAAAATATTTACTGTTACATCATTTTTATTACAGATAATCAGATTTTTTAATATTAGAAAACAATTTAGTTAAGTTTAATTATTAGGTTATATATAAAATATTTATTTAAATCTAAAAAATGTAAAAATACAAAATAATATACTTAAGGTAACATGTGTATTTACTTA
Source organism: Aphaenogaster floridana (assembly GCA_003063835.1). Classification (NCBI taxonomy): domain Eukaryota; kingdom Metazoa; phylum Arthropoda; class Insecta; order Hymenoptera; family Formicidae; genus Aphaenogaster; species Aphaenogaster floridana. The sequence continues at coordinate 122,284 of NJRP01000307.1, forward strand.
AAACTAAATATTTTTATTTAAATAGAACAAACAAATACTTGTATCAAAAGATATGGTTTTAAGAAAATGGATTTTTTCATTTGAAAAAATTTTTCTCTTAGTGTAGTAATAACATACTGAGAGAAAAATTTATGATATTCATGATTATAATTAAATTGTAAATAATTATGGTTAGATGCACCATTTTTATAGTTATTACTGCTATAATGTTAGTAATAATAACAAAAAGTAGTTACAAATACCATAATTTAACTATAATTATTATAGTTAATTATTATTAATCATTATAGTTGGAATCTTTTTTAACTATAGATAATAATTATAATTATAAATTATGGTATTTGTAACTATTTTTTGTTATTATTACTAACATTATAACAGTAATAACTATAAAAATAGTACACCTAACCATAATTATTTACAATATAATTATAGTCACAAATATCATAAATTTTTCTCTCAGTGCATATTTACGATGTACAAATGTCGATCGAACAACGGTAAAGAAACAAAATGCTTTGCCTGTCGCGATATTAAATTAAGCTAGTCTAACTTAATGTTAGGAAACATCGCGCGTGCAATTAATTTTCTCTCGCACATGGCAGATTCGCGACAGTTAATCAGAGAAGCGCGGAATCAGGAAGCGCGGTGCATTCGAAGGAAATTTATGCTTTATGGTTCGAACAATTTAGTTCGAGACTTTCGCTCGACTCCCGGGGTAAGTGATGATGATGATGACGATAATGACGGCAATCGTTAGCATCGCGACGCCGCTAACGACGGTGCCGGCTCGCGGACGCCTCGAATCATTGATCGCGCAGGCGAGAATCGCGGGTACGGCTCGTTACGAGAGATCGCGTGGGACATCGCGCGATTACATTGCTAGTCACATGTGGATCGCTAGCCATTGAGTAATGCCCGTAGTCACTCTCGCTACTCGCCGCCGCCGCCGCGCCGGTGCGGGTCCGTAAGATACAATGATATATGCATAAGCTAAGTTGCGGCAGGCAAGACAACTGTAGTAGATAAAATTTTTATTCCCATTTGAGACATAATTCTTCGATGCTGTTACTTCTGTAAGAAAGACAAACTTAAGATTGCGTGTAAAATATTCTTTTAATAATTTCTACTTTAAAAATTATATCCTTCATTTTATTAAAATATATATTTATGCAACACTTTTTCGTATATACCTATTATACATTACTTCGTATATATTATGTAACATTTTTTTGCAAAACAAATTTTTCAACAAATATGTGCTTTTACATTGTATTTTTATTTTCGTTGAAGCAATTCTTTGATGTCGTCATTTGTAAAACAAACTTAAGATTACGTGTAAAATATTCTTTTAATGGCTTCTACTTAAAATTATATCCTTTGCTTTATTCAAATATATATTAATGTAACACTTTTTCGTATATATTATACATTATTTTATACATATTATGTAACTTTTTTTGCAAAACAAGTTTTTCAACAAACATGTGCATTTACATTGTATTTTTATTTCTGTTCGAGACAATTCTTTGAAGCCGTCATTTGTAAGAAAAACAAATTTAAAATTGCATGTAAAGTATTCTTTTACTTAAAATTATATCCTTCGCTTTATGAATATATTCATATAATACTTTTTCGTATGCAACATACATTTTTCAATGAACACGTGCGCTTATCGTATTTTTATTTTCACATTTAAAGTGATTCTTTAATACCGTTTCTTTTATAAGGAAAACATGTTTATATAAGATTACATGTATTATTTTCATATCTTTTACTTAAAATTATACACGGTGAGGAAAAAAACCGGACCGATGAAATATCTCGAAAACAAGACATTTTAGAATAAAATGTTTCATACATAAGTTGTAGGGTTTAAAAAGATCTATTTACTGATGATTTAGTTTGATCGCGTCGCCAACGTCAGGACAAGGTTCCCTTGAATTTTTTAAATGGAGCCCAGTATTTTTTATTGCATATTCTTATTGCCTTTCTCGAGACCTTTTCAAAACACCCCCAAAAATTGTCTTTTGCATAAGCCGTTCCGGAGATATAAAGCTTCATATTTTGACATAAAATATAAAATATGTCGTAAACTATTCATTTTTTGGTAACTGTACCTTAATACTTTTATGCGTAGAATACTGAGATTGGTGCAAGGAAAACACATGGTTGCTCTTTAATGAATAGTTTACGAGATATTTTATATTTTATGTCAAAATATTGTAAACTTTAAAGCTTCATATCTCCGGAACGGCTTATGCAAAAGACAATTTTTGGGGGTGTTTTGAAAAGGTCTCGAGAAGGGCTGTAAGAATATGCAATAAAAATAGGGGGTTCCATTTAAAAAATTCAAGGTAACCTTGTCCTGACCTTGGCGACGCCCCAAGGTCAAACTGATATCATCAGTAAATAGATCTTTATTTTAAACCCTACAACTTTTGTATGAAACATTTTATTCTAAAATGTCTTGTTTTTGAGATATTTCACCGGTCCGGTACTTTTTCTTCACCCTGTATATTTTATTTTATTAAAATATATACTAATGTAACACGTTTCTGTACGCAATACATTTTTCAACGAATGCATGCACCTAGTTTCCCAGCGTTTCTTGACATAAAACTGGAAAAGCGCAATCACGCTGCTTGACACTTTTTGCACGCATTCCTACGACTGTCTTCGTTGTGTGTGTTTCAGATTAAAATAAATTAGTAATGTAGACTTTAATATGGCAAATTATATTGTCACAGCGAGATCCGTGTAACACTCATCGTAGTCGCGCTCTCCATGCGTACGAAATAAAAGGAAACGTGTTTAACGAAACTTAACATTTAATTTAAGCGCAATAAATAAATTATATATATATATTTATATATTATTATAAAAAACCTTCAGATATACATATATATTGCCAGATAAATTTTTCCAGCTACGTTTTTGCAAATATCTGTGGAGTTCTGTTTATCTCAAAAGTTTCGGTTTCGATAAAAAGTTGAATCGATTAATACTTATCGATTTACATATAAAAACATGTAAACTATTCATCGTGACATACATACTACGTGGAACGTTTTACATAAACTCACGATGGAAACGTGCTCCGATGCAGGTAACCTCGAAAAAGACGATCTCTCGAATTTCACTGTGACATCAACGAAATATCCCTCTTTCTTTTTTTCCGCCCGATACCGCTGGAAAGAGATAGAGAAAGATGGGACGACCTGTACCGCAAATGTATGTACTCGCAAATTAAATTATTTGCTCAGCGAAATCAGGTAAGATGTGACAGCGACTATCTCATCGACATATCAGGTTCCTGATTTAATTATTGTTTCATGTATAAAGTAGGCAATTACGAAATAAATTAAACTCTATAATTATGTTAAATTATAATAAACTTAATATATCATATGTTGAGTGTATATATATATATATACACTCAACATATGATAGATTATATATATACTCAACATATGATAGATTAAATTTATTTTTATCATTAATATTATTTTTATCATTTTTATCCATATATATATAAATATATATATATAAATATATATATATATATATTCTATTGAAATGCAATGATAAAAATAATTAATGGATAAAAGAAAAATTTTATATATATATATATATATATATATATATATAATATCTAAATATGTTAATATGATTTTTTTATGATTCACTATTAACCAATATCCCCAAGTACAAAAAAGATCGAAAATATCAGAGATATTTAAAGAGATATTCCAAATTTCTTGTCTTCACTCTTTCTCCTTTTATGCGATGACTATTTTCTTTTTTTTTTATATGCATAATATTCCATTCTGATGACGTAATGAAATATTGATTACCCGCAAATTTATTGACGCTTATTAATGCACAAATTTTTATCGTTATTTTATTGGATCTCGATGAAAGTCGCTGAAAGAAAAAGGAAAGAGAATGGGTAACTTCTTTCTGTCTCGTTATAACTTTCACTACAGATCCCGTGATTGTGGTCTTCACAGCTCAGCCTACTGTTCTTACGACTTCTACTTTGTAAGTTTGACAATAGTTTCATACGATTATTGCGATTTTTTGGAAAGAAGAGATTCGAATAACTTTAGCATTATGATATCAAAGTGATTTTTGAAAGTATTTTGTATGCTAAAGATAATAGTAAAAATTAAACATTACTACAATGTCACTATAGATAGTTATTTATTGATAAGTATAAAACAATATAACGGGGAGCAAATATTGAAGTGATGAATCAATTTTCACTGTCTCTTTAATAAATTATTATTAATACTATAAATTAATACTAAAATTAAAATTAATATTATGTAATATTATATAATTATTAATTCTTAATAATAATATTAATTATTATTAATAATATTAATTATTGTTAATAATTTGCGATCATTTTTAATTTTTCGTTTTATTTCATTTTTATCTAACGCAACTTTTTATCTATTTTTGTCCCATGCAAAGTATTGTGCGGATTTAAAAAAATTATAATTTTGATTAAAAACAAAAAACGCACAAAGTAAATGCGAAAGCGCCCTAAATATAAATGGTGAGTGATGCACGACGCATCAGAGTTCAAAGGTCTAGATAGAGGAAGTCACGAGCGTACAGCTGTCTTGGTTTTAAAATGCCGTCTCTATCTTGCATCTTTCTACGCTCGTATTTTCCCATTCGTTACGCGAAATTCGCGCTTTTGCTGGTGCAACAGAATGCGATACGTGAAAATCATCTAAATACAACGAGTAACCGAGTGAATGGATATTGTTGCGAGTGAGTCACACGTAATTCTCAAGATGTAACCGGCAATCATCAACCGTCAGCCGTCAATTCCTAACTCTTAACCTTTAGCTTTTTATTTTTCAATCTTCAACTTTCGAACTCTCGACTCTTAAGTCTTGACTCCAAATTTCCACCTCTCAACTACCTACTATTTATTGTCTAGTTTCAACTCCCGACTCTTAACTAATCGAGCACTCGATTTCTACAGAGAAATCTCTCCTGGCAACCGGAGATTACACGTCCACAAGTACTTTTCGACTGGCTTCTTTTTCCCCAAAGGTCAAGGTCACGGCGTGACATCGCACCTCCTCCGTACACTTGTACTTGGATGAAGGCACGTCCAAGAGTAGTATCCCAGTTACTGTGTCCTCGTTCAAGTGTAGTTTGCTAATTTTCCATCAAACAAATTGAATCCTGTTTATCCGACTAAAAACATTGAGAAACTACTTATCCATTACTGGTAACATTTCCAAGTATTTGAGAGAGAGAGAGAGAGAGAGAGAGAGAGAGAGAGAGAATGGGTCCTCTGTTACAATAACAGAATGTGTGTATGTCCATTTTTAGACTTCAGATAGAGTTAGACATAAATAATTTCTTGTATACAAGAATACACATAATTGATTATAATTAGTGGTGGGTAAAAAAACGCCGAACTGTTTAAAGAAACAGTTTTCCAGCAAACAACGAACGAACTGTTTTTCCAAACGGACATAAACAGTTGTATCGGTCTAGAGTTCCTATATAATTTTAAATAAACCAAAAATTTTTTCTTAAAGCTATTTTACATTTAGAACGCGTGCAACCTTTTAACATTCTAACTATTCGTGCGTCATAACTGTTGATGTAGGTAATACTGATTCGCCGTTTTTCAAATAACCAACAATCATGACGCACGAATCATTAGAAGGTTGCACGCGTTTCGAATGTGCCCCGATTTTTGTTTTTTAACCTGTTTTTTTTACAACAGTTTTTAAAAACAGTTGTCATTTTTTAACAAACAGTTCGTAGGTGTTTTGTAAAAACAACAGAAACGCCCACCACTAGTTATAATAGACTGCAGAAATGTTTATGATTTCTCATCACTGTATAATATATATGCTCTATTTTTTGAAAGGTGGGATTTTATGTTACACTACACCAATAAACTGAAATAAACATAAGTCATCATTAAATGAGAATATGTGAGAGAGGAAGGGAGAGGAGAGGAAAGGAGAGGAGAGAGGAGGGAGAGAGAAAGAGAGAGAGGGGGTGGGAGGGAGGGGAAGGAAAAACTTCGAATTAGTAGCATAAGTAGTATAATAATATACTTTGAATAAGTAGTATAAATAATATACAGAAAAAATGATCATTGAAAGAAAGAATTATTTTGCAAAGAGACATTTGTTGTTAAAACATTACAAGTATTTTACGCGAATAATTAATTATTTAATCCTCCGAATATTTTAATAATAATTTGATATTTTAATAACTTAGCAGGTAAATTGAACATATACAGAAAATGAGCGTCTCTTATATAAAGGATAATTAATACATTAAAACGCCCTTAATCTCTATCCTAATTTCTGTTAAATCTCCAATTATAGTACATTAAAATCCTCTACCGATTAGTATTTCCACGTATTATTAACAGTTGTCGCAATCGCTTATACAAGTACAAGATGAAGTCTTGTACAAGGTGAAGTGTCAACATTCCTAATTACGCAACACTCGTTAAAGCGGAAAATATTACGGGGCAGAATATCCGTTCGATGTTCCCGATATCTCGCGCGCGCAGGCATCGATCGGCTTCCTTGGAGCGGCATTTATTTGTCTGTGCGCCGCGCCGCTGCCTTTCTCATGCTCATTATCCTCCGTTCGCTGTCGTTTCTAAGAATTTTTGTGATCTTCAATTGCGATCCGTCCCTCGCCGTTCCTCGAACTGCAGCATGCCAATCGACGCGACGCGTCACGTCGACATAACGTCGCGTCATCCTCTCGGATCTCCTCTTGTCTTCTTCACGAATTTTCACTACAAAGATTTCGGAATAATGATCGAGTAATCTAGCTCGCGAATGACACGGTTTTAAATATATGTATATACCAAATGTACATATGTATAACTTACAAGAAGAAGACCAGAAGTGGAAACGCGTTTTTGAAATGTGATTTGTTACAAAAGATAGTCCTTCGTGCCCATATTAAGAATCCTAAACATTTAAAAAATGTTTTTTAATTTATTACTACATTGAAAACCAAAATTTTTCAGAAGGATAGATAATATAATTTTTTACTAACACACACAAGAACAGGATGAGGAGTGAAAACGCTCTTTTGAAATGCGGTTTGTTGCAAAAGATAGTCCTTCGTGTCCATATTAAGAAACCCAAACCCTAAGTTCACAAACACTCTTTAGTTTTTTTTAAATTAATAATAAATATAAAAATATTGAAATCATTGGATCAATTAATTATATTTGGCAGAATGAATAAATCTAAGGGAAAGAAGAAAAAATTAAATTCCAAGAGATTATGTGTCGCCAGTGCGTAAAAGAAATTACGTAAGTTTGAGTATCGACCTAACTGGCCAAATTTATTTGAAATGAAACAACAAAAAATTAAATATTATAATATTTCAATAATTTTTATATAGATCGACTTTTTCCCTTTTTCGACTTTTTTACTAGTCAATGCTGCTATGTGTGTGTGTGTGTATCCGTAACACTATCGAGATGGTGGTAAACACGCATTAATTTGAATCGCCTATGCATCGGAAAAAAGTAGATTTTTATAAAAACTATTGATCCTTTTTTTTTCTGAGAGTTATCATCCTGCCAAGTAATTTGTCGATTCGATGATTTTAATATTTTTATATTTGTTGCTAATTTTTGAAAAAACTAAGGGGCGTCTGAAGCTAGGTTTCAGGAATTTTAATATAGGCACGAAGGACTATCTTTTGCAACAAATCGCATTTCAAAAGAGTGTTTTCACTCCTAATCCTCCCCTTGTCAGTCAAAATTTATATTATCTATCCTTCTGAAATTTTGGTTTTCGATGTAGTAAATTAAAAAACATTTTAAAACGGAAGAGGAGAATAAAATGGTTATATCAGCGAGATATATACTTCACTTCGCGAAACTTGCAGCGAAACATAACTCTTATCGATTGTGCAGATAAAGAAAGTTCAAAGATACTCAATGTTGAATAAAAGATTTATTGTTAGAATTAGAAGAATTGCAGCATAAACATTTTTTTATGATATACCGCTCCGCAGATGTGCCATTATTCTTGTCGCGCAAACAGAAAAATATTCGTGACTTTAAAAAATTATCTTGTAAAACATAACAATTGAAGACTTTAACTTTCCGCAAGTCACATATGTGTGACCCTCGTGAGAAGGTCAATACATTGGTATTACATAATCTCAAACATGTCACATATGTGTGACGCATTATTTAAAACATTCAATTGATCTCTTTAATACATTGTGTGCATTCAAGTATGCACTCCATTCAATAAAACTATAAAGTAGCGTGGTCTGTAGTCAAGGTTTTTTCAATCGCACGATGGCAACGAATGTGTTAAAATTAAAAAAAGATTAAACTACAAAACCTGAATTTGCTTATGTAAATGTCCGAAAGATAAGATTCAGAACGAAACCATCAATAGTATGGGCAATGCTAATTTTTGAAATACAAGTGTTAGGTAGAGGAAAGGGGAATAAGATGACGACCGGTTTGTAGATTTTTCCTAATTTCTGTGATGACGTAAAAGTAGTGATCCATTTTTTTAGATTCACTAGCCTTCAAAACCTTGCCTATCGTTTATGAAAAAATTTAAAAATTGTTAAATAAATTAAATTTTTTTTTAAATTTAGATTTTTTAAGGACGTGTTAATTTCGTCATCTTGCCTCCATGTGCGGGTAAAATGACGAAAAGTCAATTAGTTATATAAGTACACCAATAACCAATATCAAAGAACTAACTAATTATTTGACACGGTCACGCATGACGTTCGTCATCTTACCCGCGGTCATCGTATTTATTTATTCATTTATTTATTTATTTATTTATTCATAATAAAACTGTTGCAATGCAAAAAATTAAAAACGTTACGTTATAGTATACGTTTTTAGCTATACTATACTGTAATTTTATAAAGAGAATGAAAATATTTACTACACTGAAAAAAAATTCTTGGTAAACTTGTGAGATGCATTTAGTATACTTTTTTTTTAAGTATTTGATTATTATTACCAATTATAATAACAATAACAAAACATTTTGTAATAATTATAAACATTTGTAATAATTATAAAAGAGCAAATTTTGTTTAGTTGAGCCAACTAAATTATGTAATACTTATTATACGTTTAGTTGAAACTATTTCACCAAGGTGCTTGGTAACATTAACCAAGCCTGGATTTTTATAATCAAGCCTTTCTTTCAGTGTATATTTATGTCATTCCGTGTGAGCCAACAGCAAAAAATTACATATGAGTGCATCCAAAATACATTTCTTATTATATATTTTATTTTTGTAGATAAATTAATATCAAACTCTACAACAGATTATTTATTATTATCTAAAGTCTCTAATAAGTTGAGCATCGGTTCGTTATCTGTTATTAATTTAGAAAAATTAGCAATTTATCATCTTACCCCTCTTTCCCCTACTTACTTCGTACATTCCCTATTTTATTGCAAAGACACATGAAAAGTAGGATTCGCGATACCACCCAACGTAACTTCACGTTATCCTCGCCTACTTATCCGCACTCATAAATTGTAACTTCTGCATTTAATTCTGCGGTCGAATCGGTTACGTTTAGCCGCGCTACTCAAATTCAACCTCCGGTACGTAAGGGTTGATTACAGGAGGGAAGGGGGGGACTCGTGTAAGAAGATACCCTCGTTATTACGGTCATAAATCAAGCGTAATGGGCACCGAAGATGTCTATTATCCCCGGCGCTGCCGTACGAAGACAGCTCATGCATAAACGACCACCCTTCCTCCCCTTCGTGCCGAAACTTCCTTCTTGCCATTGCTGTCGGGCACGCATCGGCTCCGCTTGCCCTTTCTCGCTCTCGCCTCCACGGCGACTTTAACGCGCCGCGCCGAACCGAGCGCGTCGCGCGCGCTCATTTCTTCTCCGTCGCCCAGTCGCACCGGTGTATCTTCAGTCGCGCTCGACGGCGACGATTTTGAGCCGAGCGCGAATCCCTCTCTCTCTCTTTTTCTCTCGCCCTCTCTCTTCCTCTCCCTCTCTCTTTCTCTTTCTCTCGCGTACGGCCGCTCGCTCGCTCTCGTATCCTCGCTCTCGCTCATAGCGGTGGCCAACGCGGCGGCACCTCTCGCTTTCACTCGCCGCGTGGTTGTGCAAAGAGGAGGCTATCACGGCGCCCGTGACGGGACTCTCAGTATCCGCCGGAGAGTCGTTGAAGATACGTGTTTCTTCTCGATATCATCCGCGCGATCAGTGTAACATCTGAGAGAGAGAAAGAGAAGGAGAGGGAGAGAGAGAGAGGAGAGAGAAAGAATAAGAGCTTGTGTGAGCGAACGGGAGAATTTTCACCGAATTATATCTTCGTGCCGCCGGAAGCGACAGCGAAGAAACGTGCGGGACCGCGGCGTGCGCGGGAAAAGGCACGCGATTACAACAACGAAGACACAGACGAGCGAGTCGAAAGGGTGACAGAAATGGTGACAGTCGGCTGGCTCAGGTAAGGGCTCGGATCATTAATCATCGAACCGTCGTCGAAAACGAAAGTACTCTCCGAACTATTGATTTCTTCACTTGATTTGCACCGATTGTCGCGTACTTAAGCTTGAAATTACATTTATGAGTCGCCGCGATTGAACGAAAGTCGCAAGGTTCCTTCCTCGACTGGAAAATAATGAGGAAAATTGTTCTTTCACCGGAAGAGTGTGGAGTCAAGGGTTCATCGATAGGCGTTACGTGGAAGATGATTAGTATGAGTTAACGCTTGTCACGATGATAGCTACGTGTTCCGCAAAGCGTGTAAAAGTAACTTTCTAATGGTCAAACGGTACTTCATCATACACTTGTTGAATTAGGGAGTCTGTTATAAACTTCGGTACACAAATAATCCTCTCACCTCTCATTCTCATTCGATTGAGCACGCTTCGCGATATATCGCAATGGACTTGAGAACATTCGCAACTAGCTCGGAGGAAAAAAAAAGTCGTGAGGTAACACAATTAGAATAAATTTAAATAAATTTCTTCAGTTTGCGTTAAAAGAGAACCAGTGTACACAAGCAATAGAAGATAGCACCCGCATGTGTATGGAGGTCGGCTAAATGGCAAAATGATAATTTTATTTCATAATTTCTGATAAGCGTTCATCGATATATCTTCGTTTGACATTCTATTCTTTATTATAATTATAACCAAAAGACTTCTTGTTCACGCGTAATTTTTCTTGAATTACTTCCGGTTAAGTCAATTCACGTTCAATGTACAGTCACATGCCGCGATCGCATGCCAAATTAATCTATGATAAACAGTGAAGTCATAACGTAGCTGCGTTTGCCGCCTTACCGATGAGGAAATGATTGCTCATCGCGAATTATTCCGAGGAGATTAACATTTCTATTATATAACTCACACTGGAACACTTGTTCCATTTATTTACACTGTGAACTACACAGTTTTCTACACGCATGCCGATATTTTGTCTTCTTGGTAATGCATTATTATTACTATCGTCAATTTTTCTCAATAGAAAAAATTAAAAGAAATATCAAAGTGTCATATCTCGGATATCCCACTAATTATGGCAAAAATTATTCAATGGAGCTTAGAACACTACGTTCGAGCGTAGACCGAAGATCCAAGTAGTGCAGGTCTCTAATTAATCAGACGCGTTCATGTGCGTCGTCAAACATAATTATCTCGTACACAGAGAGATTCTGTGTTTCTAACTAAGACGATCTTAGGATATATCTACGATCTTTAGTATCTGTGATATGAAAATTTAAAAGAATTTAAAATGAACGGGGCTTAAAGAGTGAACGGGGCTTAAAGAGTAGCATTTAAAGATTTAGGTGTCTAATTAACTGAAGGTTTTGAAATCCGCATAATTAATTAGCGTTTTATTTCAAGGAAATAATAGTCCTGACATTCTACGATTCCGAGAAATCTGCGAATTTTCGAGGATTCAAGGACAAGAAAGTCCTAAAACTTTACATTTAAATGAAGGTTAAAAACATCGTAAATTAAGAATTTCCGAGATATATTCAGAAATCCTTGAAACCCAGATTTAAATACGCGTTAGATAAATACGGAGGTGTGCAGAATATTTTCTAGGCTAATCGAGTCCCATATTGTTCCCAAGTACACGACATGTCATGGTAGTTTTAATAATACTTGGATATAAATCAAAGATTAACTTACGCATTTCTGAAAATTGCAGAGTGGTTGCGATATAAGAGAGAATTAGCTTACATTAGACTAATAACGGTAGTTCATCTCTGTGTACGTCGGATACAATTATAGTAACATGTTTCTCTTGTGCAATATATGTTTTTTATCAGTACTCGTAAATACATAGTGTACAACAATAAAGGAAAATCATCAAGATTTGATGTAGTTTGCAATCGAGTAGAAACTATCGTTAATACCTCTACATTGTAGTATCGTGCAATACTACCGTAAGTACCGTAAAATGGGGTTAGCAGTACCAATAATTTTATATTAAGTGAGAAAATTTCGATTATTCAATGCCGAGAGAATTATTCAACAAGTAACAAGAATTCCATAAATATAAAAACTGGCAGAGAGAGAGAGAAAGAGAGAGAGATAGGAATTTATCTTCTCGGGTATCTTTATGCTCCGTGGAACAAGATTATTTTTCTTGATGTAATTTAAATCTAGATTTTCAGATATGAGACACGATTCGGCATTGAACTATATTTTAGCAATATTTTAAGGCGAGAGAGAGAGAAGATATTATTTCCTTTATGAAATACACACCTGTTATAAAATATGTGTACATACAAATTGATTAACGTTAGTTAATGTTGATTTGTATTAAATATCGTGACGTGGCGAACCGTAAAGTCGAGCATAATTAAACCGGATAAGTTACGGCCTGGCGGTAAATCTTTCAGCCGTGTAATTATAGAATCGACGCTTTTACGCTTCGCTAGCAAACATGCGATATTACTCTCTTCGTCATCGAAGAGGCACAAAATGCTTAGAAAAAGAAACGAAAAGAATGCTGTTTTTCCGATCGTAATTGAAAGACACTGAATGTCTCACGATCGATATCTTTATTCTGTATTTTTCGTCTAAACTTTCTCTTAACTGTTTTAAGCGTTATTATTTAGGATATTTTTTATGTGACAAATTATATTTTATAATTATGTTTCACTTTAGAGAATAACTTTATGACTTCTTCTTTTTTGAAATAATTAACATGTATAAATGTGCCGGTTTAATGATAAGACAAAATAGAAAACGCTTAAAACGTAATGGTAAAATCTTGCAAAACATTATTTAAAAGAAAGATAATTTTATGATAATTGGTTATCTTTGAATCTTTTAGAATTTAGATGAAAGAAAGTATTTTAGAGGCTACCATAGACGATTGTGTGTATGTATATGTGTGTGTATATGTGCGATGCGTATATTATTACAGATAGAAAGCTACAGTTGCGTTTGAGGTCGCTATTATTGTTGTTCTTATTGTGACTGCAGTTGTAAACATAACTGTTATTTCCATGCGGAATCTTGTGTGGTAACTAAGAATGGCATTTTATTGCATAAATAGCGTTAACTATTATTTGCCACAAAGTTCCAGTCCTTGCGGTCTATGAAGCGTAGAATCTCTTTTGCTGCATCGCTAAAATAAATCACGTTCTTCTCTCCTCTCTGTCAGCTTAAAATTCAGAAAAGATATGTCAAGCATGCGTATGTCAACGGAAGCGTTAATGTTTTCTCTAACTAGTAGCAAAAGTATCGTTATGTGTACTAAGAGAGCAGTGAGTCGTACATATTTTGCATAGAAGGGGAAGGAGAAAGCATGTTGGAAATTATGAACCTATCTAACCCTTCTTGTTGGCGACTTTTACTTAAAATTATGTATTATTTATATATATATATATATATATATATATATAATATAATTATAAAATAATTATAATATATAATGTATAATTATAATATATTATATAATATATAATATAATATAATATATAATATAATATATAATATAATATAATATATAATATAATATATAATGTATAATTATAATATATATATATATTTATCAAATACATTAATAATATATATTTTTAAATATAATGAATATTTGAATATTGATAATATTCAAATATAACATATTAAAAATATACTTGATATTAGATTAGTGTACGAAAAATAATTAATTGCTTGGTAATTATCAAAACGGAAAAAATAGATGTCGAAAAATTCTAGAATTTTTATAAATACGTAACATGTGTAAGATTTATAATTACGTATTGTACATTTTATTTGTAGATATTTTATTCAAATATATTTATAAAATCCATAAATTTCATTTTTCTATATGTTTATAAAAGCTATGAAACAGTAATTATTTGTAAATTTTGTTTACATATACATATGTTTTGTATCGATAAGCTTGTTTTTCAATTCTATTATATACAGCACGAATGCGATACTTTGGATCGTTATGATATGATATGGATGTACGGTGATCGTTCTTAGGTTTTTATACAAACAATCATCGTTTTTATGCAAACAGCATCGTGCGAATCATGCACTTTCTCTCTCTTTTGAGGCTACCGGCAATGAGTTCTCTCCAGCGCATTATAATCTCATCCATATCTTCATATAGGATAAATCTCGCATGTAATAAGAAAAGCTATGCAGAAAGTGAGGGACATTGTCCACTTGCAGCACGGTTGCTTAAAACATCCGTTTTCTCATGTCGCTCGCCGGATGTGATCGATACGCTATCGCGTCAATGTTCACGAACGCGTTCAAATAAAACGACGTTCCAGTTTTCTTCATTATTTTTCTTCGCGTCTGATAAAAGACGTTATTTAATGGAAGAGACAGGCAATTGTTTTTTCACGTGGAATAATTTTTTACGAATACTAATTACCCTCTTAAAAATTGAATCCCGTTATATCATCTTCAATGCCGACGTTAAAATTTTATCACTATTATATCACTATACCGAGAAAATTTTATATTAAAAATTACTATGTATGGCAGTAGCCGTGGACCATTGTTGGAATTATAAAAATTTTTACTACGTTTTTCTATAGAAAACATAGTAAAAATAATACATAGTAAATAAAACATAGTAAAAAACATAGTAATAAAACATAGTAAAAAAATTATAAAAATTTTTACTCTGTTTTTTTATAGAAAACATAGTAAAAATAATTTATAATTCTAGCAATGGTCCACGGCTACTGCCATACATAGTAATTTTTAATATAAAATTTTCTCCATGTATTATTCATTGATACTATTCGATTTTTGACTAAAATTTTTATTTGTCCGTATTGCCCACGATTTGGCTCCAATACAGTCATCCATTCAATCAGCAGAAATTTGCAAGAAAAAGCAGTAAACGTTCAATGGCGTCCGTCTTTTCTCGTGCCGGTTATTTGACGTGCAAAAGATGCAATCGTAATAATCACCTTCTCGTCTCAGGCCTCGGTCGCGATGCAAGCTGCGTTTACGCAATCATAGACACCTACGAAGTTCTCGATCAATCGGCGAGACATACGCGCGCGCGCGCGCGCGCGTGCGAGCAGCTACTTTCTAAAACACGAGGAAGAAGCAGCGGTAGCGAGAGAGCACGAGATTCACTTTTCAATAACAGAGTATCTTTATTTTATAGAAAGTAAAGCGTTCTCTGCGCCCAGTATTGTTACACCAGCTGTTTTATTATTGGTCCTCGCATTCCACGCGCATCCGATCGCACATCCCGATCGGTGATTCAGCAATTGCCGTTCGTTTACAAGTCGCATCCGTGGATGAAAGTCCGCGCGATATACGAATTTCGAAAGTTTCTCCCTTGCTCCTGCATCGAACTCTTGCACGCGGATGTTCCCGCAGCCGTAAGGTGCGGACGTGTCTTATTAATTGCCGGATGGGAGGTATTGTGTGCCACTGCTCATGAGATAGAAAACCATGAGCAATCGCGAATGCCCATGTTCAATCGCCTTCCAAGTGATGGATCTGTCCTTCGAGGGGCCGTATGCACAGTTTCCTTTTTCGGATTCTTATTTATATGAATATGTGCGTAAGAGAGGCGAAAGAAGTACAAAAGAATAGAATATTTATTATGACATTAGAAATTACGATACGCATAATGAAACATTAACAGAAATTTCTCTTTATATGAAATTCATTGAGGTGAAACGTTAGAAATCTTAATTAACTAGATTATATTCTAAAATAATCAAAGCGGAAGTTTTATGGAAACAAATAATTTTGAAACATGTCCCAACAAAATTTCAGCTTACCCTAATTTTTTATATGTACAAATTTTTTATTATTTTTAATTTTTTATTATTATTTTTTTTTTTTAAGTTAGACTAGTAATTTTTTTACAACTTAAGAGACTCCCAATAGAGTTTATGAAGAGCCTTAATTGGTATAATTTTGCCTTTATTTCTAAATCTGTCCGATTTTTCAGCCATTAGTAAATTTCAGTCATATCAATTGTGAAATTGATATGTGATTCATTTTTATGATATTATCGTTTTATATTTCGTGCGATAAGCTCGAAGAATATGCAATAGGAAAAAGAACTCTGTTTCCATAGTCAATATTCTGTGAAGTTCTCTTTACATTATTCATACTACTTTTTATATACGTTAACTCCGGGCAAGTAGAACTGAGAAAATAACGATGGCATATCCGATATGTTGCTATTAGCATCGTCAGTACAGGTACTGTACAGGTGCAAGGTCAGTGATACCTTTCCGTTGCACTAACCTATCACGATTAAAAGCCGTTTATCTGGCAAACGCCGATGCAAATCATAGGTCACTCTTCTCGCAGAGCGCACTAACACACACACACACACACACACACATATACATACATACACCCAGTGAGCATTAAGTCGGCTATTAATAAGGTTCTTCAGCCTATTGTGCTTTGAAGCATTTCATAACGTAATCATAACAGTTTCTATTAGATACTACATCAAAATCGAATCAAATAATAATAATAATAAAATAATAAAAGAGTGGAAGCACACACATATACAGGGAGTTTATGTAAAAATAAAATAAAATAAATAACTATATTTAAGAATGCATGATTTATTAATAAAAAAAAGTATGCTTTCTAAAAAGATCACTTTCTCTGAAATTCCAAAGATTGATCTTGGTTTCCATGTTAAATAACGTACATATTGCAAAAGTATGAAAACGTTAAAGATTTCAGCAAACGTTTGAACTTAATTATCAACTTAACTGTCACCTGTGAATACCCGAGAATGTACTAATCCTGAGAAAACTGCGTTACTAAGTTCATTTAAATGTATGCAAGCATAATTAGGAATGTTCATTTATAGAAGCTAATAATTACAATCAATAGTACATCATTACTAATTACTACTTCAAGACATGATTGCACAACTAATTATTATTCCTTAAGGAAATGTTTGTAGCGTGTTAAGTTGATTACAAGATTTTTTTCGAATTAGATCAATAATGCCAATAATTAATGGCGTGAGTGTGGCACGTGCGTCATACAAAGTAGAGGATATTATATTCAAAATGATTATTAACCTTTTTACGGATTATTATTAATTCTATTTTAAAATTACAATCACATTGTAATACGTATTTCTAAATTAATAATAAAAATTAAGATTTATGATCCATTGACGTTTGTAAATTGCTTAATTAATCTAAGTAAGATAGTAATTAAATAGGTTCAGGTTACACAAGTCGTATTGTTAAATTATTCTGTATTGTCTATACAAACGCAGCCACATCCTTTTCATCTCGTAGAAGCCTAGCAATTTATTTTCCACTTTTAACATACTAGTGCTAAGTTTCCGTTGCATAGAATTAGTCGTCCGGTGCAGCAAGACGCGAGTTTTCCAATACGTTGCGAAGCAAGCGGATTTACGGGCTGATCGCGCGCAGTAACAAAGGAACGCGGTGAATCGCGGTGAAGAAGGCTGTCGCGAACTTTTGTGTACGGCGACACAAGTCATTAGATCATTGTTGCGCGGGCACGTCCGAGCGATTATCGCGGTGAATGCGGTAGATGTAATCGCGACTGTCACGATGAGATGACGATGAAATCAAGGAGAGCGGCTTTCTGTTACGAAGTCGTCCGTCTCTTGTCGTATTGTATTCATTGTCAGTCGCAGTACTTCTCTCTCTCTCTCTCTCTCTCTCTCTCTCTCTCTCTCTCTCTTTTGCATGCAGTTCGTTATTAATCGAAAGTTACGGCTTTAGTAAATATTAATCCTTTAGTGCTTGCATGTGGCTCATAACTAATATAGTTATCCATATAGTTGTAGGCGCACCAACAGAAATACAGTTATTCCGTATTAAACGTGTTACAAAAACGCATATTTAATTTCTATTATTAATAGATATATTTTAAATAAGTAGAAATGAGTTTTATTCGGTCGGGTCTGGATCTTTATGCCTAATAATATTTTTGAATTAATATATATTTTCTACAGTTCTGAAACTGTGCGCCGATTACTTGCCGGTCTTAAAACGCAGTCTTAAGCCGAAGCTGGAATAGTAATATCATATACATATTAAATTGATAATCAATTTAATAATATATTTTTAGATATATTTTATATTATTATATAGTATTGTAATAATTGATATCTATGCGATTTATAGAACTAATAAACACGAAGATTCGTGTTCTACACTGAAAAAAATGCTGTTGCTTCAATTAAACGTCTACGTCACGGGTTGCCACAAACATAAATAGTTCATTCAATTGTATTATGATTGGACCAAATATCTAGATTATTCTTTTAATAATGTAAATAAACATAAATAGTTCATTCAATTGTATTATGATTGGACCAAATATCTAGATTATTCTTTTAATAATGTAAATATTTGGTCCAATAATAATACAATTGAATGAACTATTTATGTTTGTGGCAGCCCGTGACGTAGACGTTTAATTAAAGCAATAGCAATTTTTTTTAGTGTACATTCTTTTCTTCCTTTATTACTATATTTTACCTGCATTGCAACAATGTTCATTATCAGCCACTGAGTAGTATATTTTTAAATAGCTTTACACACTGCGATTGATCCGCATAATTCGCCTTTCGTAAATGTTTATGACGATTAAATTGCGACGATTAAATTGAACGTAATGTAATGGAGAAACCCGAAGACGAAGGCAGGATGACGACGTTACTCGTGCCGGTTACGGCAGTCTGCGATGTTGTAAGACGAAAGAATTCGTTTAGAAATGTTCGTCGCCGGCGCTGTCTCGATCCGCAAAACGTTCACGTATTCAAACCGAGGTCCTCAATGTCAGCGCGATGAAATTTCTATCAAAGTGTCGAAATGCGCTGACCTTTACCATTGTTCTCCTCTCTGACGAAAGCTGGTGAAATGAATTCTTTTCTATATCAATCTTCAATTTTTTTCAAACAGACATAGAAGATTTGGAATCCGCAAAATGTGTATTCCGAGGTTTAGGAATTTCGAGGTTTAAAATACTTCGCAAGAAATTATCCTGTTTATGTAAATCACACATTAACAAATGAAAAATCATATTCACCATAATATGATAATGTTATATTTTAATAGTATAATTTTGTTAATATACTGAGAGGGAAAAATTTTTTCAAATAATAAAAAATACATTTTCTTAAAATCGTATCTTTTGAACAAGTATTTGTTTGATCTATTTAAGAGTAAAAATATTTAGTTATAAATAAATACACATGTTACTTTAAGTATATTATTTTGTACTTTTACATTTCTTATATTTAAATAAATATTTTAAAAATAACTTAATATTATTAAATTTAACTAAATTGTTTTCTAATATAAAAAAATCTGATTATTTTCAATATAAAAATGATCTAACAGTAAATATTTTCTAGAACAAAAAGAAAATAAATATTTAATTAAAAATTATAAATATTTCAATTAAGAAATTTTAAGACGAATACAAATAAGTTATTAGGACCCACCGAGTACATAATTTTTTTGTGTTAAATAAAATTTTTTATATGAAGATGTTTTTATCAGTGTAGAAATAATAATAAAAATCTTGAACGTAAACTATTCAGCGAAATACAATCAAAACTTCCTATTCTTAACTCGTCGAGATCAAAAGAATTTCCCATTTCCTATATTAAAAAAACTCAGTTTCTATTTCCGTTCTAATGGCGCAAGCATAGAATGAAAATTGCATTATATATGAAAAAAATTTTCATATATAAACATATATGAAACATATATAAACATATATAATTATATATGAAATTTGTCCATACATGTTTTCCTTCTCTTGTATAATCTCTATTCGTATATATATATAAGAAAAATAATAATAAAATTATCCTTTTAATTATTTTTAAATTCTTTTTATTATTATTTTTCTTATATATACGAATAGAGATTATACACAAGAGAAGGAAAACATTTATGGACAAATTTCATATATAATTATATATGTTCATATATGTTTATATATGAAAATTTTTTCCCGGGTTGGTTGTATTATTGACACGCGAAATTAGCATAATATTTTCTGTTTTTCACTTGCTTTTTCGCATTGCCACACACATTACGTGATCACATGAAAAATATGAATAATAGTGGAGCAGAAAAAGGGAAAGTAATTAGGGATATGGAGATTCAGTATTACCATATTCATCTTACGTATATCAGTTTGTATAAACTAGTTAGAAAATCTTACCGATATCATCGACCCGGTCCTAACAAGATTATCGAATAATTTACCTTGGATTTTTACATCCTGGTTCGATGAAACACATCCGGTTCGAAGGAACATAACTCTTGACGTCTGGTAGGATTTGGCAAAGCAAGCGGAATGTCGTGGTCGTGACGTTATTATGATCTTGTAAGAGATGACCTTCGAATATCACAGCAGCAGTTGTATCTTGTACCAGAGACAAGCTTTTCTCATGGGGCGAACGTGCCGTTGAAATAGTCTCTAGGCGAATGTCCCATTAGCACTTTCACCCGTGTATTTCCTCGAGAACATCGCCGTTATTCCGGCACTTATCGTCCCGAAGAATTTACCGTTGTTGCATCCATTCATGGTGATCCATTTCGTTTCCGCCCGATAGGAAAACTTTGAATCAAACGATTTTTTACTGTTATATATCTTATAGTTGAAAATAATCTACATAATTATGTAGATTATAATCTTTCAAGTACTATATCTGATTATTAATATAAAATAATGGAATCTTCTTTTCGCCAGTAAGTAAATAACGAGAATAAAGTGTGATCGACACAACTGGCTAATAAAACGTTTATTGTAGAGTACTACGTTTCGGCCATGGGTTTTGGCCCTTTTCAAGTACAAAATTGCATATTTCCTTTATATCAATTACATGTCCAAACAACGCCATTAGTTTGTAAATGAGAAATTCAAAAAGTAAAATCAACTGATGTTTAACGTTCACTATGCCGTGATACTGTGTGTGTGTGTGAAGTCCTTTTTATTACGATTGATTTTACTTTTTGAATTTCTCATTTACAAACTAATGGCGTTGTTTGGACATATGTAATTGATATAAAGGAAATATGCAATTTTGTACTTGAAAAGGGCCAAAACCCATGGCCGAAACGTAGTACTCTACAATAAACGTTTTA
>NJRP01000307.1:144130-192153 GCA_003063835.1 Aphaenogaster floridana
GTTTGTAAATTTCATTTACCGTAGTATCGTAAATGTGTTATAAACTTCATATCTTTTTTAACAGTGTACATATATACATATATATTTAGTAATATATATAATATATACATATTATATATAACATTATATTAAACATATTATATTAATATTATATATAATATTATATTACTTAATATTATATATATGTATATATATATACAATTTTATATACTATATATATTATATATATTAAGATTGTTTAGGAAAATCTATATTCTTATTCATCAGATTTATCAAGTAAATCATTAAATATTATTATATTTTCCTAATTATATTAGAGATAGAATTATAATATTGTCTATTCACAAATTTATTTCTTTTATATCGTGTTTTATATTTGAACAAAAACAGTCAGAAAAACCGAGGGGGAGAGAGAGAGAGAGAGAGAAACGGTATTTACGTAGTAGAAATCGAATGATTCTTATGAGCATGTCTAATTGGGATTCGACTTCTCTCGATGGCATTCGAGCTACCGGCACATGTACCCCGTGGAGCGATACTTTTCGGAGGTATGGCCATCGCCGCCCCAGGCACGAGATCCCGAGGACCCGCGCGCGTATCGGATCCCTGAGAAAGATTTCTCCAGTTCCGTTGACCCACTGACACTGAATTATCAGCTGTATGTGTGTACGTGTCCGTGCGCGCGCCTTATGACTACGACCTCTTACAGTACACGCAACGGAAAGTCTGTCGGATCCACCGTCTGCGCCTGTGTGTTTTATCTCGTAGGGCGACAATGTCATACATTACAACGTCGTGTTGTGCAAGGTGGTCCATTATTGGGGCTATAATCAGACAATTTTGCGTGAAAGTACATGAGGTTTCTTGTAATAAATAAAGTATCGATTTCGAGAACGTCGATGCTAAAAATCGAAAAATTAAAAATTAAAGATCAGCTCGGATTCTTTCTCATTTTTCAACTTGAATACGTTTATTTACGGTGCTTTAGAGAACGTCATTTAAATAATTTTAAAAAACAACATTTTACGCTACATCTATTATTTCTTTATAATCATTCTTGTTAGCGTTTTGGTTTTCTATACAGAAAGATATTCTAATTATGAAAAAAATATCTATCTATCTATATATATATATATATATATGCGCCAATTTTCTTTAACGATTTAAATTAGATAGACTTCAAAGAAGTCACGAAGGTTCGACGCTATTGAGAAACAAGAATTCCGATTCTAAGATGAGCATAATGACTCTTTTAACGCATTCGTCGGTTTTTTTAATTATATTATTTTGCGTGCTAATTATATTATTTTGTACTTATTATCTAACAAATTCTAACGTATCTATGCATACAAAATAACGTCCTCCTTATTTTGCTGCATCTTTTATTTTCTTTCTCTCACTATACGTTCTTCTCAGCGTAGTCTACATCTTACGATGACATCATGCGGAATCCGTTCTCATGCGCAAACCATTTCCATTTGAGATCGAAGGAATCTTTCGATTCCAGACATCAGTCGCGAGCTTATTCCTAATTTAAATAATGCTTAAAATAGAACAATGATCATTATTCTATTATTTTTCCTTGCACGGAATTGTATTTATATTGGAGATATTAATATAGCAAGGAATGCAACATTTTATTCAATATGTCCTCAAGATTACGCATGTATATGTTACCGTAAATATCCGAAATCCGTCATTTCGCGAATTTACTAGTAAAAACTCGAAAATTATATATATACTCTTCGGATATTTACTAGTAAGTTCGCGAAATGACGGATTCCTGCTTTAGTCAATTCGCGAAATGACGGATTTCGGGTATTTACGGTAACATATACACTGAGAAAAAAAATTTGTTGAAAAACGCAAAATGTGTTTCATCCAACTAAAATATTTAGTCTAATACGTTCAACTAAACATTAGTTGATTTAACTGAACATTAGTTGAATTAACTAATTCTTGATTAAAAATTTTTGATGGTTGACATGAATGAACTATACCTTTCTTAATGCAATTTAATAATTGTTGAATCAACCATTGGATCAACCATTGGATCAACAACAATACAAACTTAATCCGTACAATCAATTATTTTTCTCAGTGTATGCTTACCCTCAATAGTATTTTTAGCATATTGCTTATTTAATAACGTTACCAGTCTACAGTACTGTCCAAGATTTATAATTCTGAGCATTAGCGTGATGTGTATCGGCATTCATACCTATTGCTTTCCTTTTTCTTAATGGAGATAGCCGACATACGTCAAGTCAATACCCATGAATTACAAATCTTGGACAGTACTGCCTGTCCATATATTTTCAAAATCATTTATATATTTGTACAAACCACATACACACACACACACACATACAGACAGACACACCCTTCGCAAAGAAGAAAAAGAAAAACGTACATGAGACACGCGAAGCGGCTACTCTCTCTTCATCTCAAGCCGGCTGTGCAAGCCCGCGGATACAGAAAGGAGGAAGCGTGCGAGAGAAAGATATTTACCTTCTTATCCTAGCAAGGAAATTCTCCTGGACGTCACATAGCCTGTCGTCCGATCTCGATTAGCTCGTAGATGCCCGTTGGGCAGCGAGACAACCGTACGTTCGTTTATCTTTGTATGTTATTGTTGAAAGACAGCGATTCTCAATCGTGCAGTCTTATACGGATAATCCGTATAATAATCCTCCCTCGAGATGCGATTTGAAATATATACGCTCGCGTGTCTATTGCTGCTTTGCGCGTAGGTGACATATAAGAGCCTTTAGAAAAGTGCCCCACGGCCAATGAGACATTCTTCATGTAAATGAACTTTTCCTCAGTGATCATTTATCAGGGATACAACCGGTGAAGCATATGGCGCAAAAGATTGGACGCTTTCTCGCAAATCTGACATTCTTGGGCTCTATTAAACCGCGATAAAATTCGTATTCGCATTTCACTTCAAGCCTTCATTACCTGGAGAATTTTTATTAAACGCAAATTGATTCCAAAGTTGAGGATACAAGATTATGTGCATA
Organism: Aphaenogaster floridana; assembly: GCA_003063835.1. Lineage (NCBI taxonomy): Eukaryota > Metazoa > Arthropoda > Insecta > Hymenoptera > Formicidae > Aphaenogaster > Aphaenogaster floridana. The sequence continues at coordinate 147,157 of NJRP01000307.1, forward strand.
CTTTTAATCTCTTTTATTTTATATGTTTATATGTGTATTTTTAAATTAAAATTGTATAATGTAAAATATAATTCTTTTTAATATTAAAGTATATAATGCCATAATTATTTATCACATTATTTAATTATTAATATAATGTTTTATTTCTCGATTCGTGAGAAATGTAATCGATTAGAACAATTCGGAGTTGTATGAAAATAAAGATCAACGCTTATTGTTAATGCGCAAAATCGAAACCGGTCAAAGCGAGCAAGCGGATTCTCGTGTCGAGAACGCGACGAATTCAATCGGCTTGTTCTTGATCTTTTTTTTCTCTCTTTTCCTCTCACAGAGAAAGTACATACGACTACCTGAAACCATTTGCAATGTCGTTGTACGCCATATATTTTCACGAATACGATGGATGATTCGCATACTTTTTTGCTCACTTTTTCTTTTATACTATTTAACCGAAATTTTTCATGATGGACAAAAATATTGTCATTATACAAAAAATTATTATTATCTTTAATTAAAAAATATATATCAATCATATTAAAATATTAAATATGATTTCTTCAAAAGAATAAAATTATTTCGCAATAGTGTTTAATCTTGTATTATTGTTATAGACAAATAAATAGAAAATATGTTGATTGCGCAATTTTGATATTATTTAAATCTGCAATCTGTAAATTTCCAAGATTTTTCGCGACATTATTTATGTTATTAACTATTTAAATGGAAAAATGTAATTTAATAAAATTGTTTCTTTATATAATATATTTATCTTCTTTATATGATAAATATAAACTACAGACGCATCATGAGATTTATTTTTAACGCTTATTTTAGTAATGTATTTGTATCTTTTAGATCATTTTATTGGATACAACAAATACATTACTAAAATAAGCGTTATTTTAGTTTCAATAAATTCAAGTGTCTTCCATGTAGCTCTTTTTGAAAAGAGGCATCACGGAAAGATGTCTGCACTTTACTTGATTGCATTATATAACAATCGCTCTTTATAAAATTATTTCGATGGAATAAAAAAGTGATGGGATCTCTATTTTGGTTTCAGAGGCAGCCTGGTACTGCTGTGTATATTGGTTATCGTGGTGCCAGCACTATTGTCGACAGTCAGCCAGTTCGATATTTCCGGTAAGCGCACTTTACCGTAAAAAAGAGCATTACGTCTTGCGTTAATACATCACTCATTCATCTCGTGCGCCACTCTTAGCGAGGTGACGCTAACACCCTGCGGCCTGATTTCGCCATGGATTTGCGTCGCCGCAACGTTTTCAATCCATGTCCGCAGCATCCTTGCAAATTGCAATTGCAAATTGTTTTACATTCTTGAAAGAAAAGCTTAGCACATGGTCAAAGTATCGTTTTCTTTAACATGTTGCATTTGTCAAGAAAATTAAACCGGACATTCTATAACACTGAGAATGATTTATGCTGACGTATGGAGATAATGATAATTATATAGTCAATGTATGCACGCAGAAAATGTGCAATCTATTGGGCGGATGTATCCAACCTGACGATCAATAAAATCCGACAATTGCCATTGCAAAAAGGTTATGTAAAAGATCGGCATTTAAAAAAGTAATAATTTTTACAAAAACAAACTTTAGCAAACTTTAAAAGTGTCCGTACGAAAGCTTAAAAGAGATATGCATATTAACGCTTCTTTGCATAATTTTTAAATCTTTTTTTTATTTTTTTTATTAATAGCATATTCTCGTATACATATATAAAGCAAAGTAATATCAATGTTTAAAGTACTTTGCGGAATACTAAATGGAATATAATAGCGTGCTTTCTTTACTTATTACGAGCATAATACCGCTTTAAAAAAGGAGGAAACCGTAGCCATTTCAGCGATTAACGTATTCTTTATATTTGCATAAATGTAATTGACCAGTATCAACCTTTATAACCGGTGTCACCTTTGGACAGGAACGTTGAATAATTTACAAGAAAACACGCGCCGATTAGCCTTGCAATTCTCAGAAATCCTTTAGCGTTTTTCAGGATGTATCCGTCAAATTGGTTTTGTACAGAAGACCACAATTACATGATTAACGAAGTAGCAGCGTATAATTCTTTTATCGGTTCTTAATCGAACATGATCTTCATGGTAGTTTCATAAAAAAAGAAAAAAATTATCGGGATATTTATTGTGTATACATATATGTATGTGTGTATACGCGTATTTTGCGCTCTCGCTTTTTCTCTCTCTCTCTCTCTCTCTCTCTCTCTGAAAATTATTTAAAATATATACAAATAAAAAATATTTTGTAAAAATCTGTATAGACGCGCGAATTATTTGTGAAATATTTTCTGTATCGTGCTGACCTATGATCTTGTCGTTCATTTGGGAGCGAATTGCTGAAATGCTAATTATGTAAGGGCGGAAGCGGGTTGGCGTTACCAATTTGAAGGAAACGAGGAACAATAGTGAGACTGCTCTCACGTCGGCGCGTAAAATCGGCTTATGAGACATTAGAATCGTAACGTTGTAAGATTACATCACGAATCGGAACGGAGAGAATCCTTCGTTAGGGATTTCAGTGAGCGTGATCATTATTTACCTTATGCCGTTACACGTGATTCTTTTCATTCACGTATCTTCATCTCGCCACGTGTGCACGTCTTTGGCAATCGGCACAGGGATTTTAATTCTGAAGCGATACATGTTTGAAATATGTATGTGCCACGGATTTTTTATTTACCTTCTAATATGTCTTTTCAAATACGTAAGAAAAATCTACAATATACGCGGTTAAAAATTTCTAACTTTTTTTATAAAAGAGGTTATTGGTAGAGTAACTCTAATATCTTTAAATAACCAAATTTATCGTTCGAAATTTTAACCGCTGAAATAATGAGATAATTTTTTATTTAGAAAGGTAAATAATTTTATGCTCCAGATGTGCATAACGCGACTTTTACACTTGATCTTCGAATATGTAAGTTAAAAGACGTAAATGTTTATTTGTTACAGAGTACGTCTACGGGATAGATCATGATTTGCAGGCGAGAGCACGCTCGGCTATCGAGGCGGAGAGATTCGCCTATCGATCGTAAGTTACTCTCTGTTTTCGAAGATACAGATTTCACTAAAAAAGTAGTCTTTGTCGCCCGGCCATAAATTCCTGCGAACTGCATCCCGGTGAAAACGCGCGTACTTTCCCAGTCATGTCGCGCGATTAACGACCGTAATATATTACGATCCGGTTTATTTTACTTTTACCAATTCTGCTGGCGAAATGCAAAATTCTTTGTCGAATTGGCTTTTATATAATCCATCTATTTCAATAAGATCCGTGATAGTACAGGAATTCCGAAAGCCACGTATGTGCGCGCACGCACGTCGCCGAATGTATAATGAAGTCGGGTCACGATCGGATCGAGAGAGAAAAAAAGATGCCATTGTGGGCGTCAAGGACAAACGGATCTCTCTCCTCCTTCTCTCTCCGATCCTCCGTAATTAATGAGAAATTGATTTTCTGGTACGCAAAAAAAGAGTATTCTTCACTTCTGGAATGTTATTTCTCCGTTATTTATGCAGGACACCGTTGAGAAATGAGAGCCGCAAAAATTTGGCATTGCTACCCGCGATACCCATTACTTTTTTAAATCTCTCTGATATTCATAAACGATTTGTAATCTGGATATAATAACATGCATATTAACTCGACGAGAGTCTTGAGGCTACTCATACATTAAGACTGATTTATTATCCTCTGTTATATACAATTTTATGAGGTCAGATACTTACTGGAGATAATAAATCATTTTAAATCGCGTGGATTTATACGAATGTATATCTACAAAGTATTTAAATAATTTCTAAAAATGAACGAATTGAAATAATGCGAAATATTTTAGTTTATATGACACGGCGATCGCGCGTGAGTGGCAGTATTGAATGATAATGAAGGCGGATGGAACGTCTACTTGATTTTTTTTTGCATCATGTCAAATAGCACGAGGAGTATATTGATTCTCGTAAAAACGCATTCTTCAAATTTGTCCCGTGTTCATCATCTTGCAAAAACGATTCCGGAGAGAATCACCTCGTAAAAGATTTCGGAAATTTTAAAAATACATTACGATACGCATACGGTGCGGGTTTTAATTAATGTATCACTCACTCGTGACATCTGCCAGTGATATTCACGGATATTAGCCAGACAGTCGGCGCGACAGCGCTTTGCATAACATTTTTATTTTTTATGATTAAGTATTTATTAACAGCAATTAGCATGAAGTCGCTGTAAACGCGCATGAAAATGCAAACTATTAGTGTCGTGAAATATTGAGATATCGGATGCTTCATGTAAGATGAACAAAATGACGTGCGTTAATATTATAATTTGTAATCGTTGCTTAGCGATTTCTCTTTTTCTCGAGAATTTGAACGAAATCAATATGTTTTAACGAAAGCTAAAATGTAAACATTGATGTAAAACTGTCAATTCCTGGAGACGAAGGTATACAGAGAGAATTTTCTCTTAAAATTTACACTGAAAATCATGGTAGTCATGGGATAACATGGTATTTCGAAGATTTTTATGCAATTTTCTCGGATTAATATCTACCACAATAAAATATAAAATATATTTGATTAATTTTACTAAAATATACCATACATAGTAAAATTTCCATAATTTTAAAATATGTTAAAATCTTATGATTCTTTATTGTTTTAAATTGAATAGTTGCCAAGTAGTGCTAAACATGTAAAATATCTTATATAAATTTTACAATACAGCATAATATTTTCAATCTGACTTAGTCGCTCATGATAATTTTACCATGCAGCATGGTAATTTATTGGCTAAGTTCGATGATTTTCGGTTTTTTTCGTGTCGAGTGTTACAATCTGCTTGGTAATTTTTATTATGTTGTTTATAAAATGTTTTTTTCCATATTTTAGAAATTCCTTTCGTTACCAATAATATTTGACAGGTTGCCAAGTTGTTCCAAGCTTATTATCAAACATAGTAAAATTTGTAGTGAATTTTGCGGCAAAATATAACGAAAAATTCTCTCCGTGTAGTGTCAATCATCTTTCCGCAAGAATGTTGTCGGTTTTACATCACCAGGAAGGAAATTGATTCCGCCAAGACGCTCACGATTTATCTGCATTTTTTTCACGTGCCGCCGACAATAAGAACAGATCTCTTCTTCTCTTTAATACTAGTTCCACCAACGATTAATTTGTATTATTTAACCCTAGCAAACCATACCGCGGTCTGGTGGACCGACAGTTTTGGTAGACTGACACGTTTGTTTATAAATGTTATAACTTTTGAACAAATAACTTTTTGGGTTTGACGATTGCTTTTTCATGTTAGTCGGAGTCTGGCGTTTCGATTTCACTATAATTAAACCTCAATAGACGCATTTTTTGAAAAGTTATAGAGCAATAAAAATCGTTACTAAAAATCGTAAGGCACACAAAATAGGTGTGGTGTGCTAGGGTTAAATATAATATATATGTATAATTTTTAAAAAATTTTTTCAAATTTATAACAGTGAATTTTCTGAAATTTTCAATGACTTTTATTGCAATATGTAAATGATTAAATTGATCAATTTACTTTTTCTCTTCATTCCTTTTTTGCAATAAAAATCATTAAAAATCTCAAAAAATTCACTGTTATAAATTTGAAAAAATTTTTTAAAAATTACAAACTCGTCATTTTTACTGCTTTCTAGTGTTAAATAAATTTTTCAAAATTCCCTTTTTTACTCTCGGCAAATATTTGGTCTGTTCTTTTTGACTGCACTTCTGAACTAGTGCAATAAGTTAGAATGAGACAAATATATTTCTTTCATTCTAACTTATTGCACTAGTACAGAAATGCAGCAAAAGAACAGACCAATTATCTGTCATTGTCAAAATCCTAAATATAACTTTCCGAGAGATTTCAAATGAGCCTAGAGATACATTGTGGAAATAATGTTATATTAGATACAACATTACTTTTATATTTTAAGTCCTCCAATAAAAAGAAGAAGAAGTATTATAGTCAGTATAGATTGATAAGAAAAGTAGTCTGCTGTTTATTTACTTCCAAGTAGGAAAGCGGCTAATAGCGGAAATAACTCGTGGCATCAACAGTTCTATTAGCTTTTTTTCTTTTCGACGAGAATAGATTTCTCGTTTATTGACTCGATCGACGAGTTGTCGCACGTGCTTCTACGGGCTGGCGACATTAGAGAACGATAGTGACGGCGGCGATCATGGCCACGTGTGTACGCGGCGTATCTCGCAATGTTTGTGCGTACACGCCTCCTCCCGTGACCAGCAGCCTTCTCGAGGTCGAGGAAAGGGAATAGCGACGGCAATGGTCGTACGAGAAATCTTCCTCGTGACTGAAATGCCGATGCCGGATCGGCCGACATCGGCGGCTCCTTTCCTCGGCCATGAAAGTAAAAGCGCGCCGCGCGAGTGCGAGAAAAAGGGGGAAATGGAGCAGGAAGGACGCGTTCGACTTCTAGCGGAATTGGATTCCGTTCTTCCACGAGTTCCACGTCGAGCGAAAGGACGCGTGTAGACAGCGAGATCCGTGGCGCGAGAGGAAAGAAAAGAATCTTGCCCGGCGCGGCAGAACTTTTATGCTTTGCGCTGTCGCGTGACAAGCATCGTCATTATTATAAAAAGAATTCTTATGGGAATGCCAATTTTATTTGCAGAAGATCTCGTCTCAGTGAATCCGCAAAATTATTATAACTACGACAAATTGATTCTCATTCCGCCGTCAAAGCGATTCTCATCGCAATAATGAAATTTTGCTTTGGTAGCAAAATAGTCTATCCGCAGCATTTCACTATTTCATTAAACACACTCGCGCTTTTATGAGAAAATGTATTAAGATTTATTTTTTTTTTTATTTTTCCACACACACAACAAGACAAACTTTAACTACAATGGCGATAGTTTCACCGCAGCGAAGTAACTCTTTTTCCAAATATATAGATACATAGGCTTTTAGTACGGTCGGACAGAATCTTTTTTGTGCTTAATAATCTCTTTTTGTGTGAATTTATATACATTTCTCAGCTCAGCCAACCACGCGCCGATTACTTTTCGGTTTTAAGACGCAGTCTTTAGCTAAAACTGGAAATAATAATATCACATAGATTATATTGATAATCAATTTTAATATTAAATAAGAATCTTAAAACACTGCGAAGAATTTTTGTTCCGAAAAATATTATCCCAGCCAAAGTCTCTTTTCTCCATTTTATAGCAAAATCCAGAAAATAATCCAATCCTAATGTTACATCGCGGCGATTGTAATCAGAAAAAGAAAGAAAGAAAAAAAAGATAAGGGAGATATGTTATGTAAAGATGAAAGAGGCAATAGAGAGAAACGAATAATGGAAATGGAAGTAGCTAATAGCTATATTATGTTAACGAACAATTACTGTTTTACAGGAAATTGATTGATATATTACTGGGGAAAGATGCTATATTCATTCCGTAATGTTCGAGTATCAAGCGTAATTTCCAGTAATAGACTATTACATACGTTGTATTAAATTACTGGAGACATTCTTGGAAATATTAAGCAACCTCTATAGCATATTCGCTCGCACGTTACTCCGAGTAGTTTAATTTTTCGAAACTGGGAAGCCAACCTTTTTTTACGGTCGAAGATTCGAAAGAACTTAAAAAGTACCTGTCAGATCTTATCGAGTTTATGTTGCGCTTACTGTTAGAATCCTTTCGATACCTATCGCTATTCGATCGACCGTATCGTTCGTTGGGAAATTACGAGGTTTGCTTCTTTTTTCAGGCGAGCAAACAAGATACAGTCAGTCAATGCAGCTTGCAGAGTCCGATCGGAAAGGCCCTGTCCACCGAGCAAGTACAGAACACCCTCCGGTGCTTGCAATAATGTGAGACACCCCGCCTGGGGTGCCAGAGGTTCCCCGTTCCTCAAATTACTGCCATCGGAGTATTCGGATGGTAAGAAATGCACATATCCTTTGATAACTTTAGCATGCTGTTTTGCATAAAATATTAAATCAGCCACTTGACAGAATAAATAAATAAAAATAAATAAAAGTTGATATCAATCTAAATATATGGGAGATGTTTTTAAAATAGTATTTTTATTCTCTGCACATATGTGAAGAAAAGTTAAGAATAGAGAAATATTTAGTTTCTACAGAATACCGATATTGTAATTATTGGCGCGCGGTTTGAACTCATATATTAAAATTAATGATTTTATGAATGTTCTATATTTACTGACTAATTAACGTTTAATCAATTTTATTGGCTTCAGTCAGTTAACGATTTAGAGCGATATTAATATCGTAATATTGTTTGTTTTATATTAAGTTTTAAGTATCGTGAACAGTAAGTTGAACTTCGAAACCTAATTAACGTTAATTAATTTCATTGACTTTAGTTAGTTAAGTTTAATGATTTAGAGCGGTATTAATATCGTAATCCTGTTTTCTTGTATTAAGTATTTCTAAGTATCGTTGAACTTAGAAACCTGATTAACGTTGATCAATTTCATTGGCTTTAGTCAGCCAATTTTAACGATTTAAAATGATATTGTTTTTTTGTATTAAGCATTTCTAAGTATCGTGAACAGTAAGTTGAACTTCAAAACCAAATTAACATTAATCAATTTCATTGGCTTTAGTCAGTCAATTTTAACGAATTAGAGCGATATTAATATCATAATATTGGTTTTTTGTATTAAGAATTTCCAGGCATTGTGAACAATAAGTTGAACTTGAACACCGCGTATAACAGAATCTTATATCATAAAATATCAACACTCAAAACTTTTGTTCATACAAATAAAAGATAATTATTCAGGAACTCGGTCAGTAGTATCTTTGGCATTCGTAGTTACCGCGATTATACGAACCTGATCATTGAGAGTGGAAAAGGAATGTTAAGAATTAATAATAAGAATTAATAAAATACACATTCCAGAATCACCCATGATTTGGACGATAAATTAATATTTATGGGAGCCAGGGCCTTTATCTACACTACCGCTCAAAAATATTTGCCCACTTTAATTTCTACATGAATTTTTTAATATTTAATTTCTATTCTAATTCTCTCTGTTATATTCTCTTTATATATGTAGAATGAAAAATTTTGATCTATCAAACATTATTACATTCGATATCTACTCTTAAAATTGTTCATTAATCTTTTGAATTTCTATCATTTGATTAAAGAAGATAAAGTGGGCAAATACTTTGAGCGGTATTATAGGTATGTATTATTATCGTAATACCATTGGCATCCTCGCAACTGATGCGGTATCCATAATGGAAAGTGAAAATTGGAACGCGCGTGCTAGCTAGACGAGCGAGCCTAGATCCACTTCGGCGTGTTGGCTCGTTTGGTATGGCCGATACGCGCAGCCTTCTGGGGGCCTTAGAGAAGGCGGATTAGCATGCGGAAAGGCGCGCACGCGTGCTCGTGGGCCCGTTGAAATAGAGAGTTTCGTGAGTGGGTCTTCTCTCCTCGCTATATCAATTGCGACATCGTGCGCGCGCGCGCGCGAACAACAACACTATAAAATAATAGAGGATCTCGCGCGCGCGCGCACGCTTGCAGGATCGTTTGTGCCGGCCGTTACGTGCTCGCACCGCGTAACACCATTACTTCTCTCCTTCATTCTCTTCTGTTTTTCCCGGAAAGAAAAAGCCTCTTCCTAGCCCCGGTCGCGTGCTTCTTCACCGCGGCGTCCGCGGCACGATCGCGTCGATTTGTTTCTTTATGACTCCCGCACTGATCTCTCGATCGCTTCCATCCTTGTTTCCGGGATATTCGTTTTATGATAGATTATGATGGATACTTATGGTGAATATAATTCATATAATCATTCATATAAATTGGCGCGCAATTTATGTATCAAATTATATCCCTTGTCATACACGTTACAAATTTCGAAATAAGCGTCAAATAATTTTTTCCTCGCTCATTCCTTAGGATAATATTACAGAAATATATTTAACGTTTTTGTTGTGAGAATAAGTGGAAGAGACGGTGAATTCGATATAAGCGAAATTATAATTTAGAATTGTCAGCTATATGGAAGTGTGATTATCGGGAAAGAATATTGTGAAGTTAGAATTAACTCAATCTCTTATATAAAACTCTATACTCAAAATTTATAATTGACACACATATAAAATTAGACAAAAACATTACGCATATATTTTGATATTTGTTATATAAATATATTTATATAATAATATAAATAATATATATAATATATTATATATATATATTATAATATATATAAATATATATATATAGACTTATATATAATATTTATTTATGTAAAATATATTATATATATGTTATATATATAATATATATATATATAATAATGTATCATATATATTATATATATATTTATATAGTATACATATATTATATATATGTATATATAATATATAATACGTTATATTATACATATGTACATATATGTTGTGTATATTCTGATTTTTTAAATATTTTTTGTATTATTCGCACATAAAATTGTAAATAGTATTTCTGTCACGAATTACGGATTGTCTAAAATAAGTTGAACTCTTGGTATTTTCACGCTAACTAAGCGAGAATTAAATTTGCACTTCCAAATTATTCGGAGTCCGAACTTTCGGCGATATCCGCACTGCACGTAGAAAGAGAGGGAAAGGCAGGCAGCTGGCGCCCATCTCCGGGAAAAGAATTCAAAAATATGAAAGTGAGAAGACCGAAGAAAGTGACTGCGGTCTTCTGGGCAGTGGTTGCCAGACGGCGCCTTTCGACGTCGTTGACCCCAAAATACCTCGATGATCGTTGAATGCCTTTCTATAAATTTTCATTGCGCTTTTACGATAGAATAATCATCCGAGAAAATAGACTTTGTCATATATTACGAAATAAATAATTTTATCTTGAACATTTCAGAATCCATCATGTTATGTAATAAAAGAATTGGTTATAAATGCTATAAATCTGATTTATGTGAAGTTAATACAATGTCTATTTAATACAAGTAAGAAATCTTCAATTAACACACAAATATTATGCTGCAATTTCAAAACACGAAAAGTAATAAATGCACAATTAATCATTTATTCTGATGTCAGTATTCGTTCTCTTTTTTTATTTTACAGTTTTATCATTTGACTCTGCGACGACATAAGAACATGCGAACTTTAGTCATATTTAGTTAGATGATTGCGTTTTAATGTGTCTTCTTTCGTCAAATATTGTAATACACTGAAGATAATCCGAATAAATGGATCGAAACGTATGTAGGTATATACTCGAAATCATTGCATTTCAATTAAATTGTTAAGACACTAACATCTTATCGTGGCTCTGAGCCCCTTTTTTTCTTGATTGATTTTTTAATCTTTTGAGCCTTTTATTATTTAATCATTTATGTTCCGTATACGTAACAAGTTTCTATATTGAAATGAAACTACACGAATATTTTGCCATTTAAAAGAAATTTTTTCCAAACTCGTCTCGGTAAACACGTGCTAATTGCCGCAATTAGGAACAAGATCACGATCTGTTGAAATAGTTTAGCATATGCAAATCTTATTCTTTCGCCATTAGAAAAATCTCGTTAATGCGGCGGAAAAGTGAAAAAAATCAATCATTTTCACCATGCATAAACGCACTGTCGTCATCATTGATGAGTCGTGCGCGTCACGAATGAAAGGGCCATGTTCATTGTGTAGGAAGAAACCGTGGCGCTGTGTAACACTTACTGCGTGATCATTAAAGAGCGACGCCTGTGCGTAACCATGACACAGAATTTTGACACACATTGCACTTTTCGAGACCCAACGAAGAGCCGCCTCCTCCGAAGGCGGCTCCTTCGCCGGCAGCGTCGGCGTGAGTCATCGCGTGCATCCGCATTTCAAATACCATCAAATTTATTCGCATAATTTTATCAACATACATGCTAAACACCTCTATATCCCTCTGTATAATTAATGCTTTTTTGTTGACGTCAATTTTATGATTATTATATTCCTTTATTTTATCAACCTATACTCTCCTGAAATCTTTCTATTCAAACGTGGGATGCATTAATTGTCATCTTGTGTGTGCCAAATATTCGCATCCCGATATATCATCCTATATTGTTTCATTTCGCATTCCACACATATTCTTGATCCCCATTGTGTATTTATTCCGAAACAATTTATATTATTTTTTCGAAATAACTTATATTGTATTTATATTATATGTCCGAAATAATTAATTTTCTCAAATGTGAGATATAATATTTAAAAATTTTATTTAACATTTTTGACATTTTTTGTGTAGAATCAATCTCTTCCCGATTGTATTATTAATAACGGATTTGTTTTGTTTTCGTCATATTTTTGAAAGATTTTTTGTAAGAAATTTTTTGAATTACATTTCGTATGCGAGAAATTCGTATGCTTTCTATTTGGAATGATTGATGTTACTACATATTCATGATCTTGGCAATGATCAAAGATGATGCAGTATGAAACAGTCATTGAAAATTATGCTATTCAAATCGGCGGAAAGATAAATATTAATTTTCCAATTTCCGAAACTATTTTCTCAAATGTAAGAGGTAATATTAAAAAATTTTATTTTATATTTTTAATATGTTTTTTGTGTAGAATCAATCTCTTCCCGATTGTATCATTAATAATGGATTTGTTCTATTTTCGTCATATTTTTGAAAGATATTTTTTAAAGAAATTCTTTGAATTTTTCAATCATCGAACATGTTCTCACTTCAATGTTTTATTCCTTTTGTTTAGAGTTAACAGTTGCGTAAATAATTAGGTATGGATGTATTTATTCTCATTAATGCCATTCATCCTTTCTATTAGAGAGTTATAATTGCCTCAATAGCAATACTCATTCAAAGAAGAAACCATTTTTACTCACGGCATAAAAACAAATGAAATAAGCGCAAACGATCGAAAGTTGCTTGCCCGGTAAATACAAATAAAATTCTATATCTCCCATGAACGTATTTTATAAATACAATTAACTGTTGCATTAAACACGCGAAGTAAATGTCATAATATTTCATCATTTCCTATTGTTTCACATAGCTTTCTTTATTAACATATTTTTTAATAACGTATGTATTTTCTCTCGTTAATAAATAATTTAAACTAATTTCTCTCTAAATTATATAATATACATCTATAAATTTATAAACTGTAGAAAAGTTATTTAAAATTAACATAGAAATATATATACATATGTATATTATTTTAAAAAAATATACACACGGAAAAAAACGATAACGTTGCCACAACCACAATTCGTCCAACAACATAGTGAATGTTGAGACAACCATAGTGAATGTTGAGACAACCATAGTGAATGTTGAGACAAACATAGTGAATGTTGAGACAAACATAGTGAATGTTTGTCTCAACATTCACTATGGTTGTCTCAACATTCACTATGGTTGTTTCAACATTCACTATGTTGTTGGACGAATTGTGGCAACCTTATCGTTTTTTTCCGTGCATATATATTATAACGTAGAAATTTTTAAAAATATTGCTATAACTATACACAGCATCAATGTAACGTGACATTGAAAAATTAATATTGCTTTTTCTCCATTTTAAAATTGCATAACTTTCAATCATTGTTCAAGCATTGTTTTATCAGTCCATAAATTTGTTTCAACAACGGTATTTAAGAGAATATGAATAAAAATACATTCTATCTAAAAAATAAAAATAAAGATAAAGATAAGAATAAAGAATAAGATTATGAAAAAAATGAGAAAGAGAAAAGAGGAGAAAATGGAAAAGGTATTACAAAAAGCAAAGAAGCGAAGTTCCCAAACTCTAACGAACTCGTATTTTTATATGTTCGCATTAGGCATCTCGAGACCGCGTCAATCGGTGGGCACTCACAGTCTACCTGCGCCAAGCGACGTCATCTTCCACGTTCTGACATCCTCCCCGAGGGTAGAAAGCCACGAGGGTTTGACTAGTCTCTCCGGCGTCTGGTCAGAGTTGGTGCTGCAGGATATCGCTGCGACAGTGCGCTCCGCGGGTCCGGAGGACAAATGTTGCTCCGGTGCGCAGCAGCATCCGGAGTGCTACGAGATGCGCGACGAGAGATACGGCTGCAGAGGCTACTGGCGATCGGTGCCGAGTTTAACGGTGCACGGCTGCCAGTTCGAGACGAGGGAGCAAATGAACGGCGTCTCGGCGTATCTGGACGGTTCTGGTATTTACGGCGCCACCGACGACAAGCTGCATCTGCTCAGGACCTACGACGACGGCAAGGTCAACCTGAGCGCCTGCGAGTTGTGCGATCGGACCGAGCGGGACGCGCTCGGTCTGTTGCATCGGGTTTTCCTGCGCGAGCATAATCGCGTGGCGGAGAGACTGGCGGAGGCGAACGTGCACTGGGACGACACGAAGCTCTTCCTGGAGGCACGCCGCATCGTCGTCGCGCAGCTTCAGCACATCACCCTCAACGAGTACGTGCCGGCAATATTGCGGGAAGCCGCGCATGTCGATCACGAGCTGAGACTATTGGCGAACGGCTTCTACGCTGGCTATTCCTCGTCCAACAAAGCGGGTACATACCACGCAGTGGCACTGGCAGCTCTGCCTGCTCTCGTTTGGACGCGTGCCGATAAAATAGGAGACCTGGAAAGTCACCTTGTCACCTCCGCCAATGGCATCGGTCTCGCAGCCGCGCCGGACGCAGCCTCCTGGTCCATGCACGTTGCACGAGATCATGGAGTGCCCGGATATGTCAAGTTCCTGGCTGACTGTTTGGGAGAGAGCGTTAAGGTAAGTTCGATGCCGAAGATAAATTTTACGATCATTATGATCCTTTTTTTTTTTAAGAAGGGTTAGCAGGGATAGTGTGGATGCTAGTAGTGATCGTGGCGTAAAAGTTACGCATCTGCTTTCTGTGCCAAAGATTCAGGTTCAAATCCACTCAGAACATTTCAAATTTTTAATTGATCACCACCTCTCGGAAGGCAATGGCAAACCACTGAGAGTAGCTTTACCAAGAGGTTGTCTGTTACTATATGCGGTATTATAGTTTTTTTGATGTTTGAAGTACCTATTTTCAGTGGTGGTACTCCAAATTTATATTTTTTTAGTTTCATCCTAAAAGTAAAATATCATAATGTCATCAAAAATATCATAATGTCGTTTAAATCGTCCTCTTATAATAAAATGAGGCTCTAAAGAATATAGAATAGCATAAAACAATTATGCATTATTAAACATGTAGTACGAAGCATTTTTGAGCTCCTTAAAATAAATAAATGCTTATGAGAATGGTCGATTTGTATCATCTGATTGTACAATTAGAAGAAAGATTTATGAAACCAAAAATGGCGGACAAAAACCAATGTAAAGAATGAGAGGAACAGATATAGTGATACTTTTAGCTATGACATAGAATTATATTTTAAAATAGTTATCACCGATATGAAGAAAACTTACATTTGAAATATTAATTATGAAATCAATAGTCTTCATTTTATCAAGAAGCAAGATTTAAACCGTTTTTTTTATGGACTCTACACAATCGCTGCAATAATCATTTCAATTCGCTTCGATACAGATCGAAAACTTCACGGATCTAGCGAGAGTAATGCGACCCGAACACACGCAGCTGCTAAGTACGATTTACATGAATGTGGAGGACGTGGATCTTCTCGTGGGTGGTATTCTGGAGACTCCGGCAACGGGTGTCGCTATGGGTCCAACGTTCGAGTGTCTTCTTAAGAAGCAATTTGTGACAATGAGAAATTCCGACCGCTTCTGGTATGAGAACGACATCCCTCCATCAGGATTGACGACGGTGCAGCTGGTCGAGATCAGGAAGGTGTCCCTCGCCAGTATTCTATGCGCCAACACCAACATACGCAGGATCCAGCCGAGAGTGTTCATTCGACAGGACCAATATCTGAATAGCAGGATCAACTGCGAGCAATACGAATCCTTGAATGTCGCGGCGTGGACCGAGGATCCGCTGCCGCTTCCTATGATGCAATATAACTCGATGAATACGAGCACACATGAGCCGGCGCAGCTTCTGCCGCACATCAGTCCCGAGGTGCTTGCCGCCGCAGTAAAGAGAGCGGAGGAAGAGCTAATCGAACGAAAGCAGTTGGAGTACAACGCCTGGATGGAGCAGAGAATCGCCGATCCGAGATCGGCTGCCGGCACCGCGGCCAGCTTCTCGAAAGCCAACAAGGACGCTTTGTTGCTCGCCAATTCGTCCATTATGTACGAGTTGGCTACAAACGAGATTCTAAATGGCGCACACGGTCTTCGACGCAGGAAGCGCCAGATCTTCGACAACACGGAGAACGTCCTGGGTTTCCCCAACGCGAACGAGTTCTCCGATCTGCTACAGAATGTCGATATTTCCGGCTTCCTGAATCACCATCACAAGCCGACGAATCACGAGGAGGTCCAGTGTCCCGTAGATGACTCCAGATGCGATCCAACTACGCCTTACCGAACCCTGTCGGGCCATTGCAACAACCTACGTAATCCCAGCCTTGGCAAGTCGCTGACAACTTTCGCCCGCTTGTTGCCGCCCGCTTACGAGGACGGCGTTTCCAAACCGAGAGCCACTTCCGTTACCGGCGCATCGTTGCCGAACCCTCGAGTAGTCTCCACCGTGATCCATCCCGACATATCGAATTTGCACAATCGCTATACGCTGATGGTGATGCAGTTCGCGCAGTTCCTGGATCACGACTTGACGATGACGCCCATTCATAAAGGCTTTCAGGAATCGATCCCCAGCTGTCGATCGTGCGACTCGTCGCGCACCGTTCATCCCGAGTGCAATCCGTTCCCCGTGCCGCCGGGCGATCATTATTACCCCACTGTGAACGTCTCGTCAGGAACACGTATGTGCTTCCCGTCGATGAGATCATTGCCGGGTCAGCAGCATCTGGGTCCGCGCGAACAGGTAAATCAGAATACCGGTTTCCTGGACGCGTCGGTGGTCTACGGCGAGAACTCGTGTATCTGCAACATCCTGCGCGGCTTCAACGGCCGCATGAACATCACGGCGAACCCAAATCGCGGCAGGGACCTGTTGCCGCAATCGAACACGCATCCGGAGTGCAAGGCGCGATCGGGATACTGCTTCATTGGCGGTGACGGCCGCGCTTCGGAGCAACCGGCGCTGGCAGTTATGCACACCATGTGGATACGCGAGCACAATCGCGTGATGGACGGCTTGCGGCAGGTAAATCTCCTTTTTCTTCATTTTTATTAAAATACTAGCTTAAACTACCTGGCGTTGGCCGGGCTTCTTTTATCTAGGACAACTGCATTTGTGATAAGATATAGATAGATAGATAGTAATAAATGGATATATATAAATGAATAGAATAGAAGATGTATCGAATTTAAATTATCACAAAGTGTAAAGGGGATGAAATCAGGGGAAGAGGATGTCCAGGTTTCATGGTAGCCTATATTTTGCGCAGGGGTCTAGAAAATAACTATGCCAAAGTCGGTCTATATGGTCAAAGGGTTTAGGAGTGTATAAAGAACATACAGACATTCATTCTATTTTATATATATATATATATATATATATATAGATAGATGAATATATTCCGCAATATATATACTGATTGGGTCTGTCGCAACCTGCCGACAAACTGCCAAATTTTGCTGAATAAAAATAATTTTTTTTTCTTTAATATAAAACTGTTTAAATAGGTGAATCTTCATTGGGACGGCGAGAAGCTGTTCCAGGAGACACGACGCATCATTAGCGCGATGCTGCAGCACATCACATATAACGAGTTTTTGCCGAGGATTCTCGGCTGGAACGCCGTCAGCTTGTACGGTCTTAAGCTGTTGCCTCAAGGTTACTACAAGGAGTACTCGCCCACGTGCAACCCCAGTGTACTCAACGAGTTCGCCACCGCAGCCTTCCGGATCGGTCATTCCTTGCTGCGACCGCACTTACCGCGTATGGATCGCAGCTATCAGAACATGGATCCGCCCATCTTGCTGCGCGACGGATTCTTCAATCCGGACATGCTCTATCAGGAGAACATGATCGACGAGATGATACGTGGCCTAGTGGCCACGCCGATGGAGACATTGGATCAGTTCATCACTGGTGAGGTGACCAATCATCTGTTCGAGCAACGTGGTATTCCGCACTCCGGCGTGGACTTGATAGCCCTGAACATTCATCGGGCCCGCGATCACGGACTGCCATCGTACAATCACTACAGAGCGCTCTGTAATTTGAAGAAAGCCACCACATTCGAGGACTTGTCCAGAGAAATGGCGCCGGAAGTAATAGCTCGTATGAAACGCATATACGCCTCCGTGGACGACATCGATCTCTTCCCGGGCGGTATGAGCGAACGACCGCTTCAGGGTGGCCTGGTCGGACCCACCTTCGCCTGTATTATCGCCATTCAGTTCAGACAGTCGAGAAAGTGCGATCGTTTCTGGTACGAGACCGACGATCCGAACATCCGCTTTACTGAGCACCAAATGGCAGAGATTCGCAAGACTACCCTGTCCAAGGTGATGTGCGAGAACATGGACCACCAGACGGACATGCAGAGGGCGGCGTTCGATCTACCCAGTAATTTCCTGAACCCACGCGTACCGTGCAGCTCCATGCCCCATATGGACTTCTCTGCCTGGCGAGAGACCAGACATGGCTGTCAGATCGGCGGAAGAAACGTCGCGGTCGGAGAGTCTGGATTCCCCACGCCTTGCACTAGCTGCGTTTGCACCGCTGAAGGCGTAAGTACACTCCCTGGATGAAAAGAAACGCGTAAAGGTCCGGACTTCCCTGTTCTTAACTCGGGCCAAATAAACTTCGTGTTCTTAGTCCATTTCTTCACTCTTTTCCACAAACTTCTATATACAGGATGTTTACTCAAATCATGTAAAAAAAATTCCCTGAGAATTCCCGGATATATTTCCCAGGTATTTTTATTAAAAATTCTAGATAAGATTAGAGAACTTTTAAATGCAATTTCGAAATTAAATTATCTTATTATGTGCCCTTTTTAATGTTTCTTCCTCTTATAGTCTTTTTCTTCAATTGGAGCCGCGAAACCTATAATATATATGGAAGACTCGCTATATTAATATACATATAGTAATATACCCAGATAGCAGGAAATTCGATCAGATTTCCACTGCAGATCCATAGCAATCTGTTTCCACTATGCCAGCAGGCTCTGCTCGATTTCTGCTCCCAATCTGCAGTCAAGTTATATCAGACTCTGTTCGGTTTCTGCCATCAATCTGCTGGCATAGTATGTCAGCAGGCTTTGTCATATTTCTGACCGCAGATTGCCGACATCATCAGATATTACAGACTCTGTGTGAAATTTGTTGCCTTTCTGCCATCAAAAATTGGTAACATGCTCTGCTCAAAATCTGTTTCTGCAGGCTTTGCTATCTGGGTAGTAATAGTGAACCCTTTTCTGAATTGTCTTCTGTTATCCTGATTTTTTAAATTTTTTAAAAAAACTCGCGAATTACACGAGAATGTACGTGGATATACGCGGATATGTATGCCAAATTTATTGCTAACCAATTGTCGACATTCTGCATTATCCAAAAAAAATTTTTGACAATTTTTTCAGAGACAGAATTTAAATTTAAAAGTAAAATTCCAAAAATTTCCCTGAGTGCTAATAAAATTCCATGAAAATTCCCTTATTTTCAAAGGTAAAAAAGAAATCCCCTGAAAATTCCAGGTTTTTCCAGGTAGTAAACACCCTGTATACGGATATATAATTGCTAATAAAATGTAGATCCTAAAAATAAGTTTCTTTTTTGCAGACGCAATGCGCTTCACTGAGAGTCACGGACTGCAATCAACTCCTACGAGAGGCTTCTCGAGAGGCGATTCTGCGGGACGATGTATGCACCGCCCAATGCGGTTTCGTGCTGGCAGCTTCAGAGAGCAACGCGAGGCTACAACAGTTCACCACGCCTAGCGGCCCGGGTTTCTCCGGTTTCCCGCCACATACGAACAATCTGAGAAGTTCGCCAATGCCAGCCTCGTTCAACGGCTTCAAGCTGCCCGACCTTTCGCAATTCATTGGCTGAATCGAAAGAGATGGGAAGATTTAAAATTCATAACTCTTTGTTTACTGATTATTGTATTGTACGCAGAAAACACACTGCCTTTACTTCGAGAGACTGTACGACAAACGCGATCCTAAAATTTCATAACCGGTCGTGCTCAAGCTCAATACTATAAAAAAAACATACGGCGGACAGACAGAGAAACAGTGAGCATGTTTTGAACATACGCATGACACAGGAGATACTTAACGAAAGATAAAAGAAAGAGTACCTGTCGGCGTGTAAATATAGATGATAAGGCGCAAGTAGTTTACCGAGGAAGTACGAGATCGCATCGTCGAAAAACAAAAGAGAGCAGGAAGACAACGGGATATGGAATTTTTTTAATTAGGAAGTAGTGATGGTTTAAGATTGAATCATTGAATCATTTTGAATATAACGAAAATTTCGAATTGTTTTGAATATTATTCGAAAAATTGTCGAATTTTGAATGTGTTGAATGAATTTTTCTTAAATGTTTTGAAAAAATATATATTTTTTGATATTTTTTTATGTTATTGTTTCATTCATTTATTTTATATACAAACATAGGTAGCAACCATATTTTTGCAAATTTTTTATGTTTTCGATAATCGAATTTCTAACGAAAAATTTTCTAAAAACATTTAAGAGTTGAAGAATTTCACAAGATATTCAAATCTTCCAAGATTTTTTAAAGCTTTCCAGTTTCGAATAATATTCGAGAAGCAATTTGAGAATCTTTATATAATTGAATTATTTGATATCTTTTCAAAAGCAGGGGATTAAAACATCTATCATTACCAGGAATAACGCATTAAATAAACGCGTGTACAAGCAAGACTTGCAATGGATTGTCGCGCTGTACATTATGGTGATATTAGCACGGAAATTAAGAATGAGAATGATCATAAAGCATGTCAAATAGACACGCGATATCATGTGTGCTGTGTGGTACGTGTCAGCGTCACGTATCGATGTCACTTCATACGTTTGAATGATGGACGGTATCGGCTCGGAAGAAATGCAAATGCAACGTTCGTTACGAACTTGTCTTTCTTTCTCTCGTTACACCTCTACCTAATTTTGTATTATAATAACGTGACATGTATAATGTTAATAAATGTTAATATTTCTTTTTCATTGTCGTTTTTCCTCGTAATATAAATAACAATCCTATATTACCCACGCGCCTCCACGAGCTCTGGAATTGGTCCTCACTTTTAGTTTTGAAATAAAGGCCACGGTGGAGGCGGGCGATCTCTTCCTAAAAGGATGGGTTATTTACAAGGATTTCCGGCGGCCTAAATAACGAATATTCGACGCGTTTTATTTGCAGGATATTCCACTCGCCCGAGTTTGGTCCGAGATGTCTTTAGGCTTTCGGAAAACGTCTCCAGATTTTCTTGTCTCTCTGAAGTCCAAGTTTAATTGGCAGGAACTTCTTGTTTGTTATTAATCACGGTGGCATTTTCTTGTATTGTGGGCGTTTGTTCTATGCAGCGCCACAGTCCATAGGTTTTGCCAACTACGGTCTGCCATAATCTCAAGGTACCATCTTCGGATCCGCTAGCGTACAATTCACCATCCGGTGAAAAGCGTACGCAGTGTACAGGCCCAAAATGTCCCTTGAATGATTCTGCAAATGAAAATTTTACATTCAGTTAGAATTACTTTTAAAATAAAAATTGCTAAATCATAAAAGATAAAAAATTTATACCTATTTCCGCTCCCGTATTGTAGTCAAACTTGTACATTTTGAAGTCCTCTCCACCACAAACAAAAATAGTACAATCCGGATGTAAGCTGGCACTGTTAACTTGAGTCGGGACCATAAATTCTTTTATCTTCGTCAATCTGACAAAAGAATTGAAAAATTAGAAAAATCATTTTCACGTAAAAAAAGCTTTACCCTTCATTATTGTAATAAGGTTTTAATATTATTTTTCATTTAATATTTAATTAATTTTAATTTTTATAATGAGATTTTGGATAATTTGACAAAAGGCTTAGATCTCTTCCCAAATTGCAACTGTAACAAAACTAGGAGATACCAGAGATCCAATTAAGATGGCTTTTCGAAAAATCTTTATGACAAAGAGAAGAAAATGCTACGTACTCCTTGCTATCCCAAAAAGAAACAACATTAGAGTGAGTAGTGGTAATGACGTTTCCGTCTTTCGACACCTCCATGGAACTTGGAATCGCAGGGAAGTCTAGTCTCTTAACCTCTTGCCCGCTATTTCTGTCCCACACCCTCAATGTCTTATCATCTGCGCAAGTAATTAAGGCAGAGTTATTGTCGAAGAAAGTGACATGCCTGATGCCACTTGTGTGACCTGAAAAGATCTGAGAAAGAGAGAAATCAAAATGTTTTACATTAGTCCAAGTATTTTTTATTGATCGTGTTTGCATTATTATTAGTTTATATCACTTTACCTGTGGAGCTGCTTCTGGTTTATTAAGGTCATAAACGCGTATAAGCTTTTCATTAGAACCAGTACACAGATGATTAGAATCGGTACTAAAGTTGACAGATTTAACTATATGATTGTGTTGAAACGAATGAATTTCTTCTCCTTTAATTGCGTCCCAGACTTTGGCATTAAAATCTGCTGCGCCGGTTGCAGCTCGAGTGGCTTCTGGATTTAATGCTACACCCCACACTGCTCCTTTGTGTCCTTCAAACGTACCAATCCAATCTCCAGTGTCGCCCTGTCGCAACATAGGTTTACCATCTAAAAAAAAACATTGTATCAAAATATTTTATCTGGATACAAATAATTTTATTTACAATAATTAAATGTATCAATGGCTGCGTTCAGCAGAAAAAGCAGCTTTGCAACTGTTGTAAAATTCTTTAATATGATTGATTTATACGCTTAGATTCAATGAAAAACTAAGGGCAAGAACCAATCAAATTAAAGAATCTTACAATAGTTGCAAAGCTGCATTTTCTGCTAAACGCAGCCATTGATAAACATATAGATGATATATAAAAAGATATTTAAGTTGATAGATATATAAAAAGGTATTTAAGTTGAGATTGATTATAAAAATTGATTTATACGCTTAGATTCAGTGAGAAACTAAGGGCAAGAACCAATCAAATTAAAGAATCTTACAATAGTTGCAAAGCTGCATTTTCTGCTAAACGCAACCATTGATAAACATATAGATGATATATAAAAAGATATTTAAGTTGATAGATATATAAAAAGGTATTTAAGTTGAGATTGATTATAAAAATAACTCCAAAAATATAATACATTGAATTATATACGAAATAGACAATTTTAACTGTTCCGAAATTTTGACTTTCGCTTTTATGCTTTAAATATATCCTAAAATATTTTAGAATAAATATATTTTTGAAGCATTAAATGTTATTATATCAGATGTTATATTACAGATATGTAATACAAATATAATATTACAATATAAATTATTATACAAACATTAAAGTTGAAACTTTACTCTTTAAAACAAGCCTCGGACCATTGATTCACGATGATTTTTTGCAAGTTTATAACCGTTCGATTTGGACGAAGTTTTTAATTGAAAAATATTAATCCTATAATTTTGATTCAAGTGTATATATCAATTTATTATAAATTATTCATTCAGTTTACATATTAAATGTATTTTGAGTTTAAATTCTTAAAATAATTGTGATTTACTATATATAAAATAATATAGCATATAACTCAATGTTTAGTATAAGTAAAATAATTAAATAAGAAATTTTTTTAGAAATGTAAGATTCTTGTAAAATAGTAATACACATAAACATTACAAGAAATTAACTGAAAAATAATGACTCGTTACTTTTGGAGTAACTATAACTGTAACATGTTACTTTTCAGTCGGTAACTTATAACGGTAAGTTATTTTTTTCAGAGAAATAACTTCTACAAAGTAACTTTCCCAATCCTGTTGAAAAGTCGCGTTGCCCTCGTATTCGTTCGTCCCGCGAGCAGGCAGGAAGAGATCGCGCGCCCCGTCAAGAGCACGCGCGTCTAACCTCGAAAAGTCGCGGGGGCCTTGGGAGCGACCGGAAAGAATCGGGCCAAGGCGATCGAGAATCGAACGTGCGGTCGAACGAAACGATCGGGAGAAAAGGGAAAAAAAAAGTCCCATCGAACAACGCGTCCGGTCCGCGCAGGTGTTCGTTCGGTTCGCGGGACCGGAGTCTCGGCGTTTATTACCTTTGCACGCCGAGATGAGGTAGTACCCGGACTCGGTGACGTCGGAGAAGGCGAGGTGGACCACGGGTCTCGTGTGTCCGCTGCACGTCAACGGCGTCTGCCTCAGACTCGCCATCGCGTCGTTCGTCACTCCGTCCGCGCCTCCCGTTTTTTCTTCTTCCGTTCTTTCCTTCCTTCAATCCTTCCTCGCGACGAGCGAACGGACGGTAGCGCGCTCGCTGCCGCTCGCGACTTCCACTGCCTCCAGGCTCCACGTGCGCTGGACTGGCCGCTCGATGTACCGTCACGTGAAGCGAGCGAAGCACGACTGAACCGACTGAAGGCGGCCGCGGACCGGCGCGGACCGCGCGGCGGCGTCGTACCAATCGCCGCGTACCAGCAATTAAGTTCCGAGACAGGAAGAGCGCCGTAAGTGCGCGCGCGGGTGGCCTCGTCGCTGCGTCCTCGTCTCCCTTTTTCTCGTTCCATCTGCGTCCCGCGACATCACTCTTTCTGTCCCTCGAAACGCCGCGATCGTTATTTACGCGAACAGACGTAACGCAAGCCTGCCTCAACTTTGTAAATTTATGCACTCGCGGGATTTAGAGTTGTGTGACTCCGGGTGCACGAATTGAAATTTCTCAAAGACGTCTGTGTCATATGAATTAATATTTATTTTAACGAATAGATATCTAATGCGCAAATAAGAAATGTAAAATTGAGAAAATAGATGTTGAAATATCAGTATAAAAAAATATTCTTATATAAGTAAATTATATAAATAAATATTCTTATATAAAATAGTAGTATAAAATATTCTTGCGCGAGAAAATTGAGAAAACAGATGTTGAAATATTAGTATAAAATATTCTTATTAATATATATTAATATATAATATTAATATATTAATATTAATTATTAATATATTAATATTAATATAATATGTTAATATATAATATTAATATATAATATTCTTATACAAATATTATATAAATTTCATATAAATCTCTTATATAAATCTTATATAAAAAAATATTTTTATATATTTTTATATATTTTATATATAAATATAAATATTTTTATATAAAATATTAGTATTTATAAAATATTTTTGCGCGAGAAATAAATAGTTCGAGAGAATTTACTTCGAACGCGGGATAAATCGCTATTGATTTTAGATTTAACGATGGAAGATTACACAGATTATTGTTCGCCACAGAAAATACATTGGAGCCCGTTTAAATTACCAACATATCAAGGAAGCAAACGAGTAGATACCTCAATGTTACACACACACACATGCGCGCTTCGCGTAATAATACATTATACAAAATTCGATGTTAGCGCTGCTGTTCAAGGTTCAAACGTTTCGCGGATAATAAAAAAAAAGTCAAGACGTGCTTGGAGCAACGAAAAATTATCCGTGAGAATATCTTCTTTTTATTAATCTTTTTAATAATCTATTACGTTTTCCGGTGAAGATATCTACTTGTTTAGAAGAAAGAGAAGAAAATGAAAAAGTAGAGATATGTCAAGATCTAAATTACTTGAGCGGACTCAAGATCTATTTTTTTAATCTTTCTTCACTTCTTTTATTTCATATATCTTTGTAGTCGTTTATCTTTCCGTTTTTCTTATTACCACGTGTTCTTCCAAAAAAGAGGAAGTATGATAAATATTTTTTAAAATTTAAAAGATAACCCAGATAGTAAAGAGAATCCAAAAAGAATTCTTTTGGAATCTCCGAATTATGAAAAATGAATTCCTTTTTCATCCCATTTCTGTTCTAAAAGCACTCTTAAGGGTTCAAAAAGAATTTTTATGTCACTTTTATGTCACCAATTCTGGGCTCTTCTTCAGATACAAAAAGAATTTTTTTTATACTCCATAAGAATACTATTGAAAAAAAAATCTTTTTGAGTTCATTTCGAACAGATTACACTAATTCATATAGAATTTAAAAAAATGAATTCTTTTTGAATTCATAACGAGAAAGACCACCTGTGCTATCTGGGAAGCTAATAAGAAGTTACAGCGAGAGAGCAGGCTATTTAAATCTTCAAACCCTATTTTGTCATTTTATAACATTTTAGCAAATTTAGTTAAGCATAATTATAATTTTGTGTATATGTATAATATCCCGGGATATATATATTATGTATATTTCTAGAATTTTTAAGGATGTGGACATTCCGGTATATCCCAATGGAACGAAAGACAATCGAAAAGAATGAAAAAGGTAACAGTACAAAATGAAAAAATTTAATTGAAATAAAAGAATATGCAATTTTTTCTGTCTTCTTATTACCACGTGTACTTCTATCGACACGCATTTTATTGTCAGAACATCTTACCTTGGCCCTGTAAGTTGTTTCTTTTAGATCCTTCTTGAATCACGACCATGAATTAAAACAGCTCTCCCTCCCTCCGCTCCTGTAGATAACCTTAGCATTTCATAGAACGTACATTTTTGCAACGTGTATCGACTGCCAATCAGTCGATATTCGAAGGATAGAACTGGAAGAAATATCGATGAAAATTTCAATGATTGCGATGAAAATTAATTCGAGAATAACCAATAATACCAATGATTGATGTTACCTCATTTCGTAAATAACTGCTTTAATAATTATGCAAAATTTGCGCGATAAAAAAATAAGAAAATGAAGAAAAAAAAGTAAAGAGAAAGTATATTTTGATGAGAAGTATTTTCTATTTTTGTAATATTTCTTATAAATGACAAAAAATTTTGTGATATCTAAATATGACAATATGTATAAGAATTAGTACAAAGTTTGTCGGTTAATTAGGATTTTTCGAAAAATATTAGAAAAAAATTGAAAGTTAGATGCAATAAGAATTATACAATTATGTATGCGTTATAATTTTACAATAATACAAAATTTGTCAGTTAATTAATGCTTTTCAAAAAATATTAGAAAATAAATTGAAAGCTGGATAAAATAAAAATTATACAATTATATACGCGCTATACTTTTACAATAATACTAATTAAACTTTGTTTAATTAGTACTTTTAAAAAAATATTAGAAGAGAAATTGAAAACTGGATGGAATAAAAATTATACAATTATATATGCGTGTTGTTATATTATGTATAATTTTATAATAATACAAAATTGATCGATTAATTAGCTTTTTAAAAATTATTAAAAAGGAAATTAAAAGCTGAATGAAATGAAAATTATACTATTATCCGCGCTGTAATTTTAATAATACAATACATATAATTTATTGATAATATCTCAATGTCTTTATATAAAATAATATAATACAATACATAAATTGTGTATGTCATAAAGAATACATTTTTCAGAATGCTAACGAACATTGTTAGTGTAAGCCGAAATAGCTCAGTTGGGAGAGCGTTAGACTGAAGATCTAAATGTCCCCGGTTCAATCCCGGGTTTCGGCAAGGGCAGTTTTTTTTTTATTTAATTATTATGAAAAACGTCAACGGAAATTAATAGCCAATAATAACATATGTGAGCAAAAATGTATATTGTAAATAAATGTTAATTACAATTTTGTGCCCTCTCTTTAGAAGATCACAGGGTTTTAAATTTCGCTCTAGAAAAAAAAATATATATATATATTTATATACATATATATAATTGGATGCAAAATATGACACTGATTTCAAGACGTTATAGCGTCTCTCTAAAAATTAATTTTTTTATACACTGCTCCATCTTGCCGGAGCATACTTTCGGAGTTCAGCTACTCCGGGATACAACCGCAGCATTTCCAACCATTCTCGATCAACTTTTAACTGAAAAGTGCAACGGTACGATCCAATCGCGTTTTCTTAAACAAACTTAGAAAGAAAAAAAACGCTCTCGATGCATCGGGGGAACAATTTCTCAAGTTTTAAAAGGGTGAGCTAAGTCTTTCGGTACTCCCCCTCGAACCACCTCGAACCTTGAAAGCTGCGAGCTCACGCGAAAATCCGCACTGAGAAAAAATAAAGTTGGAATAACAATAATCTCACTATATTTTATAATACGTTTTGGCCTCAAACATATTTTTATAGTTCATTTAAACATGCAAAATATAGCAGAGTGAACACAGATTTATAGTCATCATATTTCCTTATATTATAATCATATTTTCTTTGTTATTACCACGTGTATACTAAAGCATGCTAAGAATATTATTACCTGTATTTACCAAAGGTACCAATATTTACCAAATATTCCAATTGTATTGACTACGGAAAACGAATACGCGCCGGTGTTCTCGTGCCGATTCTAGGAGCGGCGCACGGCGGCGTGGTCTAGTGGTAGAGCGCCAGATTCGTAACCTCGGGTTCCGGGTTCGAGTCCACTTTATCACATCAGGGATTTTTCTCAAACCGCGCTCTTCATTGAGTAAGAAGGGAGTACTCGTGTATGAAAAACTGGGCTCCGTCTTTCGGAAAGAGACGTTAAGCCGTTGGTCTACACACAGTCAGAACAGATAATATGTTATCTCAATTTGAATGTCAAAAACATCTTCCTCCTCTACATTATCGATTCCATTGAGTAACATGTTATTCATTCTTGCTTATAAAAAAGATACTGAAAGTGATCTGAGGATCACACAAGTGTGATGCTAAAAAAAAAATAGATAGTCGAATGAGTGCCTGAAGTAATGTCGCTAGCTATATTTTGAAACTTATCAGGATAGATATCTTTTATTCTTCTCTCGCTTTAAGCGATCCTGAGTGGCACAAAGATGCCGAAAAGATATCCGAAAGATATCCGGGTTCCAAGATCTGTTAATCCATGTATAAAATGGTTAATTTCTCTTACCTATTCTATATATTCTTTATAGTGAGTTTTGACCTTAAACATATTTTTATAGTTCATTTAAACTTGCAAAATATAGCAGAATGAACATAGATTTATAGTCATCATATTTCCTTATATTATGATTATATTTCCTTTAATAATAAAGGTTAATAATAAATGGTAATATATGTAATACCATGTATATAATAAAGCATACTAAGAATATAGTTACCAATATTTACCAAATATTCCAATTATATTGACTATATAAAATGATTAATTTCTCTTACCCATTCCATATATTCTATCTGACTATATTTTTACTTCAAATAATTATAATTACAAGTAAAAATTTGACATGGGTTACACATACTATGCCTACGTATTTGTCACCAACATAAATGGTAGCAAATGATATTCCTAACTAATAATCATTTACTATGTCATTATAATTCCAAGTATCACCAATCACTTTTCTCTCATTGTCAGTTCGAACGTCGGATGCAGCCAGGGCGGCAGGAAGGAGAGGAGAGGACGAAACGACGCGACGCGACGGTCTCGTCGTGCGCATACTCCTGAGGCGCGCCGTTGCCGTTGGCGAGCCAGATCCGCTGCACCTGGTTGGCGAGATTGGCGTGGCGAGGATCGGCCCGCTCGCAGTTGGACCTTGACGTGCGCGGCGTGAGAATGTCGAGTGCTGCTGGCTGCGCTGGCGGCCGCGCGTACACGTAGGGCGAAGGGCTGCCGGGGGCGAGAGAGAGAGGGGGGGAGAGAGAGTGTGTGTGTGAGAGAGAGAGAGAGAGAGAGAGGGTGAGAGGGAGAGAAAGAGGGAGAGAACTGCCTTCCGCGGCGGTCCACCGTGCTCCGCGCGTTTCAAGGCCCTCGCGAATGTCAACGTGAGGGTGGAAAAAAAAAGGGAAGACGCGGAGGGAGGGAACGCGCGTCCGAAGCCCTCGTCGCGGGGGTGGTAGTCTCGCGCCGCCGGAGCTGCCACGAGGTTCACGTGCCGTTTCCCGATCGGCGGCTCCGATCAGCCGGCACCACTCTCCGTGATCCACGCTCTCCGTAACGGAACGATGACGCTACCGCGGATGCTGCTCGTCGTCGGCTATCTGCTGCGCTGTCACGTCGCCCGTTCGATAGCCGGTGAGTGGCCCGTGTACGAATGCACGCGCATTCCCAAGTAATACATATGTTTCCCCGGCGCGTACATCTGCCGCCCTTGCGCCGTCCTAATTGTCGCCGAATGAGGGAGCACGTTGTTACGCTTTGCATTTGTTAAATTGTCGGAAAATATTTATTATTTAATATTCATTAAATAATAAATATTAAATAATATTCATTATTAAAATATATCATTACGTGTTTTGCATTTGTTAAATTGTATTAAATATGTTATCTCTCTTGTTCAACATATTCTGCATTTAAAAAATGTACGAATATAGACGTGCACGTGTTGAAATTTGAGAGGACTCGGTCGCGAAGCCAAATCCGACGTCATCGGGAAATAAATGTGTATGGAATCAATTTCTCGTGCGAGCGCTCGCAATTTCGTGCGAAATAATATTGCAAGGATCAACTCCAGAACTCCTCCAATCTCTTGGATACTCCACTAGAATACAAATTATCCTGCTATCTGTATATCCTGCTCTATTTTTTTAAATATAAATTTTAACACTTTTTTCAAAATCAGTATTCCAGGATACGAGAAATACGACGAAGTCAATTCGACTTAACAATTAGTAATTTAATAATCAGATAAGATATTTGCAAAAGAATAAATAAAAATTTCCTAGCAAAGAAAAAATTATTTTATTTTGAAAGAATCATTTCTTAATATTCTTTCTAAATATCAGGTACATTGAATAGTTTGCTGCTGTTTCTTCAAAATTTCGCTTTTTATTAAGAACAATGGTTTTATTTAAAAATAATTACAATCTGTACGCTGTTAAAAAAGCATTATTTATATTTAAAAACTATGTAAATTATTATATACTTATCGTAGCTTCAATTTTTGCAATTCACAAAATATAATGATAAACATAACCATATATCATACTCTGTGGCAACTTTAAAGTTTAATAAGAATGCTTATAGAATAAATAATATACAGTGTGAAAATTAGTAGAAGAGATTTACAACTCCTCTTGCTCTTTCACCGTCCAAACCGTTTATCATACGCTATGAAAGAATGGCGCGCGTTCTAGAATATGATAGAATATGTATATCCTATCATATTTTATAGTGTTCTAGGATTAACATTATTTATTTTTATTTTAACAGTTTTTCTTAGGTATATATTTATCTAAAGAATAAGCTTCTTTTTTAAAATACATATTTATTATTGATAACTCGTTAAGTTAGTATTTTCGTTTGTGCTTTTTATGATAATATATCATGGTGTTATTATATATATTTACCTGTTGTTGTACATCATTTATTATCGATTTGTGTACGATTATTATGTAACGTTATGCATGATTAGCAACAATTAATAATCGAGGACGCCGTTCTAATATTGACACCAAATTATTAATATTTTCAATGCTTCAACCTCAAATTGGATATCTGGAGGCAAAAATATTGATTCTTAAATATTATAATATTGTTAACATCTGCTACGCGCGGGATAATAGGCAAAATTCAACGCAGATTATACGACGGTGGTCGCTGCATGCCGTAGATAAGGTGCTTAACACCGCCGCTCGGAGTTGCACTTACAAGTATATTTTAAGTAATCGCGACACTTGCAAATCCGCTTGCAAATTCACAATGATCGGTGCGTATCCGAAACACGTATTCTCGGTTGAAAACTCCTGCGATTTGTTGCGCGCGTCCAATGTAGCGTACGATAAAATATTTAAAAAATTATTATTTTGTACCCGATCTCTTTTTTTATTCTTAACATTATAAAAGAAATAAGAATTAAGGCATATTTTAAATTCGAATCTGCGTAAAAAGTATTACAACAATTTAGATGTGTCGAATAGATTAGTATGTTCGGTAATACCGTATTAATGACACGATTAATCGTAATAACAATTATGTTAACCCAATCCGTTTTAATTGCAGGCCATACCTTACCCATTAATTAATTTTATATGGTAGCGGGAAGAGGTAAAGAGCAGTGGAGATAAAGCAACGTAGTTGATTTGTTGAATTAATGACGCTTTAGCGGACACCTCGCTAACGAGGACCCATTGTTCACGATTTCAAAAGAATCTTCGAATGACTATCCTGTTAGTCCAAGAACAGATTCGTTAAAAAGGTGATAAAGGACCGGGTCGTTACATTTTTCCGTTCGTTAAAAATATTACACGATATCATATTAATTGGCACGCGTGCTAATATACGAATGTATGAAACATTATTATTGAAATAAAATATGATTAATCATTATCGATAAAATATTAACGCTCTTATCTAGGCACGTTCTCATATTATGTTATACGATAATACAGAATATGTATAACAAACATAAGAACTTTTCTGGAAATATGTGCATTTTTGTTTCATTCATTGGCGTTATTACAAAATTATATAACACAGAATTTGCGTATTACATTTACTTATTTCAAAAACAATTTGCTTAAATATTTATTAGTAATTTAAATTGCTCTAAATTGTTTAATTAACGTCAAAGCAATTTTGACGAATGAATGCTTTCAAATTCATATTTGTATTATTACATAAACACGTATTAAGAATAAAGTAACTTTGATTGAACAAATTTTTCAAATTTATATTAATTTTCTTTAATTATTCTGTAATATATATATGTTACATTTGAATCTTAAACACTTGTAAATAGCGTAGAACTTTAAAGTCGCACTTTGTGTTTTAAAGCTTAATTACTAAATTCTGATAAATGTTTCTCGGTGCTAATATGTATATGAATGTACAAAGTATTATTATTATTATTATTATTTAAGTAAAACATGTTTATTGATTAAATATTAACGCTTTTATCTGAGCACGTTCTCATACATGTTATACAGAATATTAATATGACTATATAAGAGAGATAACAGAAATATAATAAATATAAGAAATATAAGAAATTTTCTGGAAACATCTGCATTTTTGTTTAATTCATTGAGGCGTTATTAAAAAATCATATGATTCAGAATTTATGCATATTAAATCTATTTTTTTTCAAAAACAATTTACTTGAATATTTATTGATAATTTATATTGCTCTAAATTGTTTAATTAACATTAAAGCGATCTTGACGAACAAATATCTTCACATATTTGTATATTATTATATAAACATATATAAGAATAAAATAATTTTCTTGAACAAATTTTTCAAAGCTATGTTAATTTAAAAAATTAATTATATATTTTATCAATTTAAAAAATATTTGAATCTCACTTGCAAATAGCGTAGAACTTTGAAGCCGCAGTATTTGCACTCCAAAGTTTGATTATTAAGTTCCCATACAGCACAAAATATTTTAAAAATATTTTTTAGGAAAAATGAAATATTTGAAAATATTTTTAGAATGTTCCTACGTCCGCCACATTATGTCGAAAAAATATTTTCAAAAATATTTTAAAAAGATTGCATGCAAATATATTCAATAATATTTGTATAATCTTTTGGGAATATTGCTTCGAACAATACAATATCTGAAATCTTATAACAACAGATCCGCATTTAAACAATATTTTGCAATATTCCTGCAATGATCCTAAAATATTTTTAAAAATCTTGTAGATAAATTTCTGAAACGTCAATGCAATTTTCAAATAATGTCTTACATATTTCTAAATACTAAATTTCTAAATATTATGGTCATTAATTTCTTTTGTGCAAAGACACAATTATATCTCGCACTAAGTATATGCATAAACCATGCACAAATTATGACATGTTCGAGTTTCAGTTATGTAGACTTTGGCTATATAGAAAGCCGGACAAATTTTACATTCGAGAAACAACACCTTTCAGCGACAGTCTTAGAATATCATAATATTTCAAAGAATATTTTTCAAATATTTTGGAACAATATTATAAAACAATAAATAAATAAATTTTAAATAATATTTCCAAAATATATTTGAAATATTAAAAAAAATATTTTTTCTAGGTGGTAAAAAAAACATTTTTAAAAATATTTTAAACAGATTTTTAAAATATTTTTAAACCATTTAAAAATATTGTTAAAACCATTTTAAAATGTTTCTTGCAGTATTTCTTTAGAAATCTTTTTGAAATCATTTCCCAATCTTTTGTGCTGTATGGATTCTGATAAATATTTCTCGATTACACTGGATACAGAAAACATCGCTCAGCGGAAATTGTCATATTTATATCGATGTATGCTATACATTGCGGTGTGCCCACGGGTATTCAAGATTAAAAACACTTTCGTCAGACACGGTTAGAAACAAAAGGAATTTTTTGAATAGAGATTCTTCACGCTCACGTAATGACTTGCACAGTCGCAACGAGTCTCAAGAATAATAGAGAAGAAAAACCCAAGTCACTCATTGCTTCGCGTTTGTTTGCGGTAACTCGACGCCGTAATTTGCTCTAGAAAAAGCTGCATTTAATTCAGGGCTCGTGCAATAAACTTCCAATTTCATAGTCTACGATAGGCAGAACGACAAAATCGTGAAGTTATTGAAACTAAATAATCGTTATTTTGTAACAAATAGATGGAATAAAATAGATTAAATATTGTCCTGCTGAAAAAATCCGTTTTTTTTTAGCACATGATATAATAAAGTTATACATTTATGAATTTTTATGAAAATAAACGTTATATATGAAAAGCTGAAAGTCCGCCTCTTTTATAATAACTGTCAAACTCAATTAATGCAATTTAAAATTTTGCATTGTGTAGTTTATTTTAAATTATTAATTTCGTTTTAAAAGAGATTTGATAGCGATATCTATTTTGTCTCAAAAGGTTTAAAATGTTAAAGAAGAAATCTGTTGCTTCTTCTAATATTTTTTTAGAAAACAGCTTGTGACACTTTACATGGACTATTCTGTATGTAGAGACAATGACATTATTATTGCGCGTTATTATACGACCGATATTGTATAAGCAAAGTAAAAGATGTCTGCTTTAAAAGACGTCTTTTATATACATGGCGTCACACGAATGCCTTATCTGAGCCTTACCATATGAAGTACCAATTTTGACGCACTTGGCGCATTGTGTCTAGATATTCATGCATCAAAATAACGCAAAATTCTAACAGTTTAGCATTTGTATTATCAAACATTTTATATATAAAAGATTAAATACACATAAGATTGAATAATAGATAAGAAAATAAATAATAGATAATAAAAAATATATAAATAATATCTTACAATATTAAATGGATCAATAAATAATTGTGAATATTTCAAGTTGCATGAATATCTAATCATGAATATCTAATCAAACGCTCTGGTTAAAATTATCATAACTTCTACATTATTGCAAATGTGATAAGATGTTTATGACACCGCTTTTGTACATATATCTATCTTGTTTGTCCGTTCGTGTATCTATTGATGGATTCGAATTTTGGTGTCCCAAATAATTAAACATCGCAAATATACACCGCCTGTATACAAACCGAAAAGAGCTATCCTTTTCACTCTCACAGTGCTAACCACGAACTCGATTGATTAATATATAGTATCGTTCCATACTGAGAGAAAAATCCGTGTGTTTTTGATCGGATAATCCGATCAAAAAAAAACACACGGATGTTACCGATCTCTTTAATCGGAACAGCAATTTTACCGATCAAATTTTTGGTCGGATATCTTTGATCCGATGTTTTCTAATCGGAATTTGATCGGTAAAACTGCTGTTCCGATTAAAGAGATCAGTAATATCCGTGTGTTATTTTTTGATCGGATTATCCGACGGATTTTCTCAGTGCAGGGCTTCATAGTTCATCACATGGCTACAACATTTATTTGTTTGCGCGACGTGCCATCCTATTTTCTTCGCATATCGATCTCTTGTCTCGCTCGTTACCTATACCGCGCTTTGTATCTCTTCACATTCGTCGCTTCGATATACAATAATATCTCGCCATCTGGGGGACCCAAGATCAATATGCGTTCTTTTGGGATATTTCGATCAGCTTGAAGCCAATTTTTTCCAGTTACGACATTAAGAAAACAATAGTTGTTTAGTAATTAACGAGTGGAGAGAAGAAGTTTCTAGCGAATTAATTTAAAAAAGTATGTAACATTAATCGCGGAGTTTA
Organism: Aphaenogaster floridana; assembly: GCA_003063835.1. NCBI lineage: Eukaryota > Metazoa > Arthropoda > Insecta > Hymenoptera > Formicidae > Aphaenogaster > Aphaenogaster floridana. The sequence continues at coordinate 183,481 of NJRP01000307.1, forward strand.
TTAAAGTACCTTTCCATCTATTTTTTCATCGTTTACTTTTACTGTTTGAGATATTGTCTTTTTACAAGATTTGTGAACTCTCTACAACGTAAAATTGGTCGAGGCTACGCCAATTTTATTAGTTCGATTTCACTCGATCGAACGACCGTCCGATGAACTTTCACGACTGTTTAAAATAATGACCTAATATACAAATAGTTTTCCCCGAACAAAGTGAAATATTTTAGCTTTACAATGAATATATAATGAATATACTGTTGCATAATTGCATGAAATTAATATAATTTTAGAAAAAGTTGCAACTTTTAAAAAGACGTAAATATTTCCTAAATTAATTTATCAAATAATTTGTCTTGATAAATTCTATCATAAAAGTCGGCCCTTTCAGTAAATATTAATTTAAAAAAATTTTTTTTAAATCAGATATTTTAAACAAATTCTAATTTTTTTGTAATATAAATCACACAAAATGCCTGAGTTTAAAAAAGTGTGATAATTCCACTGTATCAAATTTTATTACATCTAGGGCAATAATTCTCACCAAATAAAGTGAAATATTTTAGCTTTAACATGGATATGCGATGACATTGTTGCATAGTTGCACGAAATTAGTATAATTTAAAAAAAAATGCAACTTTTAAAAAATCGTAAATATTTCCTTCATGAATTTATTAAATAATTTATTATTGGTAGAGATTCTATCATAAAAGTCGGACATCTTTCAGTGAATATATAAAAATATTTGTATGTATGATGTTTTAAACAGATTCTGTTCTTGTGATATGAATCACACAAAGTACCTGAGTTTAAAAGTGTGATGATCCTTTGTCATTTACACATTCCGTATCAAGTTTTTTATATCTAGGGCAAAAGATTATTTTAAAGATTATTTCCGTAAAACTGAACCTCAGTAGACTCTTAGCGAGCAAGGCGCAAGTATTGCTTGCTCTAATTACGAAATTGGGTTGTGGAACACATGAGTACGCGTTCGCTTCACACACGTAAATTGCTGCGAGTGAATTCAATTAAAACGATCGTCTAATTTTGCCCAATTGCGTTGTTAAAGGTATGCTTCACAATCAAACGCTACACAATCGGTAAATTACACGGCGATGTGATTAGAAATTAACAAGTGGATTAAAAAAATCACATTTCTTTGAAACAAACAGTGACTCGACTAAGGAAGAAAATTTGTTGAAACAACAGCTGAGAAAAGCAATCTTTCAACTATTAATAATCTTTTATTTATGATTTTGATTGCAGCACCTGCGAGAGCGACGAGTCAGGCTTTAGTGAATGAAATTGATATTACGCTTCGAGACGACAGTGATGACGATGTCACAACAGAGGAGCCGCTTCTCAAAAAGTGCATTGTAGATGGGAATTTCTATTCTCACAGCCAAACGGTAACGACTGACAAAATACACCGATAATTTTCAATAGAGAAAACCTCTTTTACGACGAATAATTAAGAAATAGAGAGAAAGAAAACGCTGCTATTTCAAAATCTGTACAGAAATTAATAAGAAAGCATTTAACAAAATTTACAACAAAGAATATTAATAATAACAAAGATTTTTTATTTTAAACACGAAATAAAAGAAATTTTATATAAGATAAAAATCATACGTTTGTATATTTATATTACATTTATTACACATTATACAAGTAAAAATTCTTTCTCCCCTCTTCCTCCCTCTCTCTCTCTCTCTCTCTCATTATCTACTTCTCTTCCTCGAATCGATCTTTCCTTAAATGTTGAGAAGGATCATTTATCACAGCTTTAGAATCTTTAGCATTATATCTCTGTAACTAACTTTCTCAGATCAGGATTCTATTACAGTAAACTCCATCTAAAATTAACTGATGAATATAGTTGTGTAATCCATTTGAACCTCCCTGAAGTTTTGTTTGTGAAAAGGTATTCTTTTACAATGATTCATAATTTAAAAATTGTTTACAACATTGAGAAAAATTTTATTCCAAATCAATAAAAAAATCGATCATTAAGAAATTGTGTTTTGTTCGTGAAAATATATTCTTTTACAATTATTCATAATTTAAACATTTTTTATGACATTGAAAAAATTCCATTCCAAATTAATAAAAAATCTATCCTTAAAAAATAATGTTTTGGTCGTGAGAAGATATTCTTTTACAATTATTCATAACTTAAACATTTTTTACGACACTGAAAAAAAGTCTATTCCAAATTAATAGAAAAAAATCTATCATTAAAAAATAATGTGAATGCAAGAAGTGGAAACGCCTTGTGTTTATATCACCCTAACATAATAATTAGCGTAAAACATAATCAACTGACATATATATACTGAATTCTTATATAATCATTTTTTTCTCTTATATATTTTTTACTAACTATTTTATTAAACGCATCATTTTCTTCTTCAGATACCGTCGCATGATTCGAATTCACATTGCCTGTGCGTCGTCGGCGAAGTTTACTGTTGGTGGCAAAATTATAATTCGAACACCGCCTCATCGCTCGACCCGTCTTCTCTGCGATCGACCGCGGTGGAAAGCAATTACACTTCATCCCTGGGAATGAGTACGGACATTGTGGATGGCTTCGAGGCTTCCGGAAATTTTGACTCGTCGGTCAGCCAACAAGGACACATAGAAATTAACACCACTCTGTCAGTCACAACGCCTTCTGTGCCGACTATTTGCCTCGTGATGGGTATTAATTATTTCTTCCTTCTTAATTAGCTCGCTTAGTATTTTAATAGATCTCTAATCTTTTTATATCGATCGATATTCCTCGTCGTAAACAATATAATTTAATTATACACATATTTAGAAAATATAAATGTCATAATATATATTACATATTATATATTATTTATTTAATCCAATTTTAATAGATTTCTAGAGGCATTTTCATATTATTTATCTTCCAAAAAGTTTTTATTACAGCATAATTATTACAAATTTTTGAACATTTATTTTACATTTATTTTGTACCTTTTTACATCTTCTTAGCACACAATGCATGTTTAATATTCATAGTATCTCGACGCAAGATAAAAGCATGGGCTTTTATATACTTCAAAAGACTATATTTTCTTTTATATATTACAAAAGCCGCGCCTTCATATACACATATGCGGTTCCGGCCTTTTATACGAAATTCGTATGTACCATGGGACTTGAATTATAGGAAGAGAGTATCGACAGGGTGAGATACTACCACACTCAACCGGGAACTGCGTCGAATGCAGCTGCGGCTCCGAAGGCCGCATCGAATGCTCGCCGAAAGACTGTGTGGCACTGCGACCCGAGATATTAGTCGCACCTGATAAACCCGAGGTACCCGACGGCGATTTCGAAGTTTTCAACTTAGCACGGGATTGGGATATCGACGAAAATTTCTAAAGTATCTTGATAACGAGTTATGCAAACTTGTTCGGCTCTGATTACTGCGATATTATTAATGCTGTCAAAAGACCAGCTAATCATTTAATTAAATGCGGCTTGAAGATCTGTTCAAGGACGGTTTCTTGCAAAGGAAAATAGGTCCCTAGTAATAGATTGATTCTAAAATGTGTACGATGAAAATCGGATTATCGATGAATTGAGTGAAGAAAAGAAAGAAATAGATCTGGCGTTATAGTTTATTGATCAGCGTGAATAATTAAATGACATTTATATCAAACTCTCTCCTTAATATTTATTTTGAATATAATCTCATACTTATTAAATAATAAAATAATTTCATTATGAGATTATAGAATTATAGAGCAAAATAAATAAAGACAATAAAGCCGGTATTTATAATCCATTCCTATATTTAAGACCATCTTAAGTAATGTCTTAAGACGCTAATACGGCTCTGTAATTGGTTTATAACATCTTAAGATTGTACTTAAGACGATCTTAAATATAAGAAACCTACTATGAATATTGGTCTATGAGTCAATCGTAGAAGTTGGCGCGAAGCAATCAAATATATTGCTTACTTGTACTTTAATCATTTTTGCGACTCAACTTATATTTATACTTCATTTCTATAACGTACTTATTTTACCTATTTCTTTTTATCACAATAGACTACTACTTTTTTATTCTTTTGACTACAGTATTGTTTTTATCTTTTGACTGTGTAGTTTACACACTACAAAAAACGACATGACTCGGTTATGAAAAGTTCAATCTACATAAATTTATACTTTTTTATTGTGAACTTTCGAAGAGAACGCAAAACTTCACGTTAGAATACAAAATATATTTGATTGTTTCGCAATCTCTGCGACTGGCTCTTATTGGCCTTTTCTATTTTCCTCTTTAATCATTCAGAGCCTTTTCTTTATTTATTTGATCATAGAATTATAGAATTTGCAATTTTTGACATTAAGGGATGATCGTGTCTTATTTCATCATAAGGGAGAATCATTTTCTTTCGATCGAGGATGTGCCTTCAATTATTTGTCTTACGTCATGGATGTAATCAAAACGGCGTAGAAGGCATAGTCCTAAAAACTAGTATAGATTTTTTTTATAAAACCTTCAACGAGTGAGAAAAAAGAGCCTATTCGATTGAATATTTTTTACATAGATGGTCTCATAAAATTTTTCTTCGGATACTAGTAGACTTTCAAATACTCTGCACGTAGAAACCCTTTGATAACTCTAAGTTAATATTCATCTATTATACCAATTGTAAAAGATAGAGCTTATTATTTTCTATTTAAATACTACGTGAAATTGCTCCAATTGCTTTAATTTATTTGACTTGGATTTAATTTCTAGGTGAATCCTATAGTTAATAATTTATAATTTGTATCTCATAGTTAATAATTTTTTTCGACCTATAGAAAATTCATATCTATATAGATTCGATATAAGAATGTTTTTGTAGATGACGGCCTATCCATAAATTAATCATAACACATGTACGTCAGCCCGCCTTATGTACATGTGAAAAACGATATTACTGACAATGAGCTTAGTCATTACTAGTCGATCACAATAATATGACACAAGAGATTTAACAATACTCTTCGTCATACCTCGTATCCTAATAGGTATATAATAATCAAATATTGTAGTGAGGATTGTGTAACTTACCTCACATACGTATATGTGAAACGATATATACCGCCATATATAATCTTACATACATATTTCCGATAGAATAATGCCAATAACGAATAACGGAAATCCCTTGTTGCAATAGTTCACATGATACATATAAGAGATTGAACAGTAATAGAAATATTCTGCTAGGCTATGTAGTCAAGTGAAAAAATCACACCAATGAGAAAAAGAAGACATTTAACAAAACCCCAACATTTAACATATCCCAATATATATACAATATATATTATATATATAATATATATATCTTTATATACACGTATATAAATATCATATATATACATATATATGTATATATATATGATATTTATTATTATACTATTATATATTATATTATATATTACACCGTGTATACATATTATATATATGTATATATGATACATATATATGGTGTACTATATAACATAATATTTTAATTATTATTAATATATCGTACCTTAGTATTAAGAAAAAAATATCATCGCATATAATTCGCATTGCGATAATGTGCAATTAAGATTACAGTCAAATCTCCACATTTTTAGCACGTCAGGACCAAATAACTCTTCCCTCCCTCATCTTAACTCTTGCCCTCAATTCCTACTCTTATTCCATGACATACGTACAGAATGAAAATATCGTTTCGACCATGCGCGTAACATTTTTATTCTAAGCACGGGTGACTAAGTGGCTAATATAAAATGAAATATTGAGGAGAAGCAGCACAAGAGAAAATGTTAAAAATACGAAAGTTAAAAGAATTACAGATACGGAGGCGCTAAAAGAATAGAGACATTAAGAATACCGAAGTTTGACTGTATTCGATAAAGCTACAGTTTTATATAGGTAAACCGCGATGTTTACTTTTGTAAACATAGTTTTTGCGTTCGATTTTGTAAATACTCCCTAGCTAGTTTCGAAGATTGTGTACTTCCTACGATTTGTGCATGTGCAAAACAGTCGCGTCGGCTGAGTACCGTTTTTGTATAGACGACAGCGACAATAGTAATTTATAAGCAACTTTGTTAAACATATACGAAGAATATTTCCAGAATGATTTTTATCATATCGAAAAATTATTTTTCAACGTGAGTCGTAGCGAAACAAGTTTAATATTCTTTTTCATGAGACTAAGGAACCACATAATATGTGAAAGTGACGATATAGGACTGTAGTTATTAGGTAGTAATATAATATATACTTTTACGATGGCGACGACAAGAGATCGATTGTTTATAGATATAATTATGTAGAATAGTCTCCAATGTGACATATACATCACGAAAGTAATTTTGTCTAACATTTTACAAGTTTAGATCGGAGAGTTTGTTCTTTCATGAGGACTCTGATGGAATGTCTGAGTACTGTTATTGATTTTGACAATTAGAACATAGAATTGTAATATGAATAACAAATTTATTTTTCAATGTTTATTCTTAACAATTGAAGGAACGGCTAAACAAAGAAATGAAAATGAGATTTCGCATCTCCTTGTCTCTATCAATTTAATTAAAATATTAGTAATGCTATGAACGAAAAATAAAAGAGAAATATAAATAAACAGGAAAATGATTGCTGTGAAATTGAAGAACTATTTTTTTCACGTTGAAATCAATTTAACATTTTTTGGATATTTATCGAATATTAATTGTTGAACAATTTTTCACACATTTTTTTCAATTCTATTATCCCTTGCGTGAACAAAAACTAACAGCTGTAAAATTCAAACTAATTAAAACGATACATATCAATTTCATTTGTTCGTTCCTTCAATTATCATATGTAACGAGTGTTTCAACAGTATGTTCGTTAATAGTGATGTCTATGAACAAAGTAATTACAATGACGTTTGCTGCATTGTTACGAAAAGAATCGTAAATAGCAGAAAGTTACGGAAATGATATTTTTGAAAATTCCTCTATACAAAAATTAGTTGTGGAATTAGTTATAGAATATCTTCCAATTACTGACAATCCTCATTCGTCGAATCGACCATAGCATAAAACCTCAACATAAATTCTGTCGATATTTTAAGAATATATAAGTATAATAAAAGCGTAATATTTTAGTTTAAATATAAACATGTCTAGAAATTTACAAAAAAAGCCTTGAAAACATATATGTGCCCAAGTAGAACAGAAAGTCACGATGACGTCAAAATGACCTTAAAATGACTCCTTTGACATCATTTTGAGGTCATTTTGACGTCATAATGACTTTCTATTCTTCCTGGGAGTTATTCAATATGCGTTTTTGCTTTTATATCGAAAGCGTACATAGGTGTCTTACACAATCGTACGTGTAATTTCAGCGGAATTTTGGCTGCTTCTTGAACTTGCTTTTTATGCTGTAAGAACTCCAAATTTGTCTTTTCACAGTCCTTTGCTTCTAACATATCCCACACTTTGTGATCCATTTAAATCAGAACTGCCGGAAGAACAATCTTTAATGAAAATCACCTCATTCGTACATTTGCAGCAACACTTATAATCGTTCTTATCAACTCTATGTTATTTAGAAGTTTATTTACAGAATTAATAATTGTGTATGGTATATCCTTCTCATGTATGGAAACCTGTTAATTTTTTAGAAAATTCCTCGTAAGGTAAACGTGGCACATCATCGCGGGACCATTTTAATGAAAATAAGTAGACCATTCATTGTTGCTTTCGTTCACATTTGAATAACGATCTCGTACGTCTTCCAGTTATCTTACGTGAAATTGTATCTATACCGTGTTCCTGCGATTATACACATATATCTTCACAGAAAAATTGTATTCCAAATAAAGAAAGATCTCATGACACACGTATGGATATTTATATTCTATCATCTTTCATAATATCCGGTAAAAAAATTTTCATATAAAAATATATATAATAATAAAATGAATATAGATATATGACGGATCTTTTTTGCCTAATAATATTTTATTGCGTGAATTTATATACATTTCATAGCTCAGCCAGCAACTATGCGCCGATTATTTTTTGATTTTGAAACGCAGTCTCTAGCTAAAGCTGGAAATAGTAATATCCCACACAGAACATAACGACCATGGAACGTCCATTGAACATCAATGATGGATGAATCGATCGTCCCGGGTACATCCGTGAGCATCCACTAGACATCCACAGAAAGTGGTAATCGGCACCAATTCTATGTAATGTGGTCGTCCTTTGAACGTACCGCGAGGTATATATTAGACGTACATCAGATATCTCATGGATATTCAATATTATACGTTCAACTGACGTAGAATGTACATCTAATAAACATCTACCGGTATGTCCAAACGACGACCACATTACATAGAATTGTTATAAAATAAAAAAAGATTAATGTACACAGAATAAATTTGAAATAAGTTTGATTTTATATTCAAGATATATTGTAAAGTTATAACATTTTGAGACAGTTATATACATTTGAAAAACACGCTTACCTTGGTCGGATTCGAACCTGGGACCTCTGGATCATGAGTCTCCTACCTAACGTGCTACGCCATTTCTTCAGTTAATAAATGTGTTATATATTGTCTACTTATAGTATAACCAGCGTGCGCAATAAAAATTT
>NJRP01000307.1:192381-219702 GCA_003063835.1 Aphaenogaster floridana
CCAATGTATGGCCACTTTACGGTCCTGGATGACGTCCATATAGGACCCTCCAGCAAACATCTAATAGACATTCTCTTTACATCCATCAAGTACGTTTTCTTGACGACGTATTTAGAATGTCTATTAGATGTCTAGTTAAAGTACTACAGTTGCAGCTAATCGAGGTATTCTTCTGAATGTCTCATGGACATCCATTTTACATCTATTATAAACATTCAAAACGACACGTATCGTGTATGTGCAATGGATGTCCCGCTTTTATACATCGAAATAAATCCAACTAAAAGCCTGCCATAGACGTTCAAAAGATATACATTTATCGTCCGTCGTGGATGTGGACGTTTTGCGGACCTATGAACCAATTATGGACGTCCAATGGACATTTGGTTCTGTGTGGGATCACATCAAATTAAATTCATAATTAAATTTAATAAATAATGATAATATAATGTGATAATAAAAAAAAAGGATCTTAAAACGCTAAAAAGAACTTATTGCGAAGAATATCATTCCAGCGATTATAAATTTTTTTACCATGGGGAATTACATAATTTATCTCATTCAAATGTTGAATATTTCGAAGCGATAACACATCAAACATAATATAATATTATTTATTATATATTATATAATATTATATATTATATTATTAAATCTTGATGAAAATTTTTCTTAGAATTCCTTATATAATTTTTCAGAATTTTTCAGAATTTCTGTATAATTTTATAACTTTTTAGAAAATTTCTCAGACTTTTTATACGATTTGGAACACTTTTCAGAAATGCTTAGAAAGTCTACATTTTTTCAAGAATTCTTCATCTTATGTGAATTCTAAAATATTCTAAGATTTCTATAAAGATTTCTCATTCTATAATTTCTGAAGAATAAAGCTTATTATAAAATCTGAAAAAAGTTCAAAATATTTTTTCTGAAATCTTCATGAATTTAAAACATGACAAATTCTTAAAAATATGATGGGATATTATGAGAATTTTTTTCACTGGGGAATGCTTTAATTTTGATTATATGCGGAGTCGCACATGTATAATACGCATATAAATTAAATACATTTGAAAAAATAAGGCGCAGGACATAAATCGTTTTCTTGAATGTGAACGTAAAAAATTATTTTATAAAGCGCTAAATATTTCGAGACCATGATACTCGAGTATTCCATAACGAGAATATTTTGTTCATTAATTTTTGATTTCTCATAGGAAACCATTTCACAGAATTCTGCAGGATAGAACCGGGGATCGTGGATACAGCGTGTTACCCGTTGGAAATATTCGTGGAATTGGCTACGTAGTTCAATGTACACGTTTTGTATACATAGAAGCGCTAGTGGACGGGTTTCGTTTAAAACTACTCCATTCTGCTCTACTTTCAAATTTCAATCAGGCTTCTCTGTTTTTGTTATGTCAGTGGTCTGAATTCGCAATATATATTTTTTATAACAATATGTTTTAGAAAAATATAGGTAATAGATTTAATATAGATTAATACATGTCAAAATAATTCAAATAAAAAATAATTCGCTAATATATATTTCCTTTCTGTATGACAATGAAGTATGCACACTTTAATCCGAAATGTTTATATTTATAAATAAAGTCTTATCTATATATTACCGGATGCTGAAGCTGCGTATTTGCAGATCATGCCGTTGATACAAGAATTCCTTTGGAGTATCTTATAGGTTAGGTCAGTGCTGTCCAAGATTTGTAATTTTGGACATATTGGCTTGACATATGTTGGAATAAAGCCCTAAAATTTTCAGGTTTGTCCTTTATTTTCTCCCAAAAAATATAGTCACTGTACTTACGTGATAACTGCCAGCAGATAATGGTGTCGAAAGATTAGATAATTGGCGCTGTGATTTTACCACAAGGATGCCATTGCTATCAAAACCATGAACTATTTTTTCTAGAATGGATTATCATGCCATGTGTACTTTCCGGTGATAGCTACACAGGAAAGGAAGGATCATTGGGTCAGTTTACTATCAGGAAAGTGAAGTGCAACCATGGACTGCAACAACAGCATATCAGAAACCACTGGGATGGCAGGCAGCGTTGAAGCGAGAGAATCACTGCCTTTTAACACATTGGCAGAATTATACAATACCCTGGACAGTAGAATTAAATTAGCAGAATTACCGTTTGTATATAACACAGAATCGGTGGATTATGTGTACCGAGGTTCTGATATTGTCGAACAGAAAGTCCCGCTGGAAAGAGTGGATAGAGGCGAACAACCCAGAACCCTAGTCTGTCACGATATGAAAGGTGGTTATCTTGAAGACAGGTAATTTTACATAAATGTTGAAATTAAAGTAAACATGTGTGAGTTGTAATCATGTCTGTGTTTGTCTTATATTTTTACAGATTTCTACAGGGTTCTACTTCGTATGATTCTTATGTATTTTACCACTGGAGTATCGTCGATACGTTTGTTTATTTTAGTCATCACTTCGTGACTATTCCACCTTATGGATGGATCACTGCGGCTCATCACCATGGTGTAAAAGTTTTGGGTACTGTGATCACGGAAGGAAATAATGACACTTGGGATACGATTCTCGCGTCACAAGAAGATGCGAGAAAATTTGCAGATGCTCTAGTATTGATTGCAAAAAGTTACCAATTTGAGGGCTGGCTTCTGAACATTGAAAATAAGATTAAGCAAGAAAATATTGATAATTTGATTTATTTTATTAAGTATCTAACAGAAAGTATTCACAATGAGATTGAAGATTCTGAAATTATCTGGTATGATAGTGTGACCAATAAGGGAGAATTAAATTGGCAGAACGAACTCAATGATAAGAACAAGTAATAATGTAACAAGTAATATTGGCATCATATATTCCTATTTTACTTCCATCAATTATTTAATAATAATTTATGTTTTAGAGAATTTTTCTTGCACTGTGATGGTATATTTTTAAATTATAATTGGACGGAATCGCGACTCAGCAACAGTCATCTACTTGCAAAGGAATTAGGTCGCGATATTAAGGATATTTATGTAGGATTAGATGTTTGGGGGAGAGGATGTCCAGGTGGAGGTGGCTTTAATTCAGCATACGTAAATATTACTACTTCTATTACAAATATTTATATAATAATAATAATTGTTATATCTTATTTGCAGCAAACAGATAGTAAAAGTAAATTTTTATTTTTAAAGGCGCTGAATTTAATACGAAAACAAGGGCTTTCCGTAGCTATCTTCGCGCCTGGATGGACACATGAGTACTTCGGTCCAAGCACTTTTCAAATTTTAGAAGACTTATTTTGGGCTCAATTGTTTCCTTATTTATACGTACACGTACCCATTTACGAGGATGACACATTTAAAACTTCCTTCTGCCGAGGCGCTGGTATCTGCTATTACTATAATGGCGAGGTAAATTTTAAATAATAAGTAAGATGTCTTGTTTAATTAAAAATATTTAAAATTCTTTTAAAAATATCTGATATTTAAAATTAATTTACACACATGCATGCATTTGTTTGTGTTTAGGAACATTTTGAACCGTATACGATAAACGGCGAAAGCACACCCGGAAAAAAAGCATTTTACAATTTGCGAAAGCAACAACTGCAGTTGGCAATTCCTGTGCCACATTTGCAATTTACGCAAACCACACAACGAATTCTTCCTGAAGTTGTTGAAGATGAAAAGCACAATAATGATGAAAATGATAAAAATAACACGAAGAAAAAAGAAATCCGAATAGAACGTATCTACGAAAATAAAAAGAACATTATACGAGTGTGTGGTAATGTTGTCCAGTTTGAAAACAAATTGTCTGCCGTCGATGTCAATACTTTCGAGTTTTGCGATCAATTCTCCTACAATGGCGGTGGATGCTTGAAGCTGATTACCAGAGATTCTAAATTATATCACAGGTGAGAATGTATTTATTGGAGAATAATAATTTGTAAAAAAATATACTGTTAGTGGTAAAGCATAATTGTTCAGTAATCAATTATATACATTATGTATATATTGTTATAGATTATTCTTGGTTCACATCGATTTGAAGCAAGATATCCAGGCAACCGTTATTTATGCAGAATCCGAGATTAGTGCCTTGTCGCATGAATTTAACAAAAATCCCATTTTGATTCTGGGTAACAACGGTGATTTAAAATCGATCCTACCCTACGATTCCGTTAGAATAAACGTCAAATGGAAAAAATGGTAAGCTTAACAAATCACTGATGAATTAGCAATGACAATAGTCGTTGGTTTTACAATTGACTGTGTTTTTTATAGTACCTATCTGACGAATTTAAGGACCGTAGATGAGATCGGCGTATCCTTCATGACAGAGTACGATTGTTACTTAGGCGAGGTTGTTTTGGAGAAAAAGAGTCATCGTTTTGGTAAGTACGAAAGTTTCGTGACCGACTTTACAGTTACATTAAGATTCTACGCGAGAGCGAGACAGTTGCGCATAGTATACGGATTACGTCATGATAAAAGCATATCACAAAGTCCTTGATTGCGTATAGAACCGCTCCTTAGCGATTACACCTTAGATGCCCTTCCTCCTGCTCCTCCTCGTTTCTCCCGATTGAGAGTCACTTGGGTGAAAGGTAGATATAAACTGTTCTACGATAGACCAATCGTTCGATTTTATGGACAACCAACGCTCGGCATTCTAGCGAGGGATCAGGTGCGAAATCGCACTCGCGACGGAAACATTCCTCGACAGTGTTGTTGTAAAAAAAACGTAATTGCTCGCTGGTGGCAAGCTCGATTAGCATTTAACGGTGGTATTTCAATGGCGAAGCAAGCATCTTTGACATCTTAAGTAATTCGTTGTCCGTGTCCTAATGAGATTTCTATTACAAGGATATCTGCATTCTTCGACGGCGAAATGCAATTCTATGTAATGGCACGGTGGATGCGAATTCTGTTACAGCGATTTAAAGACGCGGCCGATTTGTTACACCGGATATTACAAATCGTTGGCATTTGCGCACTCACACGTTAAAATGAATGGTATTTGTGCCCAAAGATAGGCATGCAGCCACACGTATTTGTTATCCACACACTGATGCATGAATTGTAATCAATGTGCCATCCTACTGCCGAGAAGATGAGACGTACATATATTTAATTGCATTGAGACTCTCCGCTGCCGTACCATCGAGTCGCCGACGCTTTCTTTTGCTCAATTAACGTGAATGCACACTCAATGTTCTTGTGAATTCCTTAAATCGATTGCGAAACTTGGAATTGATTTTCTCTTATTTAAACAATTTAAGAAAAAGAATATTATTCGCATATACCCTGTTGAAAATTTTTCTTAAAATTCTTCATATAATTTTTCAGAACTTTTATATATAAATTTCAGAATTGTTCAGAATTTCTGTATAATTTTATAATTTTTTAGAAAATTTCTTAGATTTTTTTATATGAATTGGAACATTTTTTTAGAAATACTTTAGAAATACCTTTTCTAGAATTCTTCATGTATGTAAATTCTGAAATATTTTAAGATTTCTCATTTTATAATTTCTGAAGAAAGCTTATAAAATCTGAAAAAGCTTAAAATATTTTTTCTGAAATCTTCATAAATTTTAAACATGACAAATTCTTAAAAATATTATGAGATATTATGAGAATTTTTTTCACCAAGGTATACAATGCGTCACGCATATATACTTCAGGTTATATATATATATATATATATATATATATATATAATTTGTGTTAATAAAAAATTTCTCTATTACGTGGTACCATTTTCATACCACGGTAACTTCGTTCTCTTTGTATTGAATATTTCTACATACAACCTGTCTTTTTAAATATATTTCTAAAATATATATATTTATTAATTATATATTTATTTAAAATATATATATTTAAATATATATTTTAAATATATATTTATTTAAAATATATATATTTATTAATTCTAAAATATATTTTAAAAAATATATAGTTTAAAATATATATTTTTATATATTTCAAGATGCGCATGCTTTTTTTTTGGTCCTAATGTAAGTATTGGGACCTTATCTCCTTTCCTCTCTCTCTGTTCGTAGGCGCACTCATGCAGGTGTACGTATACGATAGAAAGGGAGAAAAGTGTTTATTTATCATGCACCGTTTCGAATGTTTGAAGAGTTATGCGGAAGGCTGCCGCAAACCACTATATCGAGTCCATCTGGAACGCAAGGAATTGACATACTTGGTTTCCTTTGTGATTTCACTTATTTTTCATGCCATAAAATTGTATCCACCTTTTAATTATTATTTTTGCGGAATACTGTTAGACAAAGAAATATCTTTCAGGCAGAGAAAGATTTTTATTAGGAAGATAATATATATACATTTTTTCTTTTGCATTTTTATGTGCAGTAAGTACTTATCAATCTTTCCAATTATAATAATATTATAATAATTTATACTTTATAATGATTTAATTTATTTACGTTATTCCTAGTACGTAGAAGAAATTATCTCGCATCATGCGAATGATTCAACGAATGGTTAATGATCTAAAGTTTATAGAATGAAATTAGCAAAAAAAATTTTTTTAAATGAATAATGTTAAGGAGATCGATATTAATAGCGTTATCATTTTTGTTGCTTACTAAAGGAAGGAGGAATGCGTGTGAAGGAACGTCGATCATTATTTTCTTCCGGTGTGAAGTCCATTTCTAACGCGAACCGCGAGAGTTCTTCCTGATCAATAATTTATAAATGAATTATTTACAAGAGGTGAAGTGACCGTAACGTTTCTACCGATTATTCGGCGTGTATCGTCCGCTGTTCCACGAAAAAGAGAATTATTCATGGTATATTGCGTTGCGCGCGCGTTATTTCTACCGGTACCGGCTTTAATCACTGATACTTCTTCGGAGTCCCGCTTAATGACGCATTCTTAAACATTCCAGACAAATTAGTGAATTATTGCGTAAAGAAAATTTATTCATGTGTTTTAATTTATCGTTCGCAGTTATACAGACAAATTTATCGTTTCAAGCTAGATATATTATTAATTTAACAACAATCTTTCTTATTTAATAGAATTAAGATTGTACAGCTGGGATTTTCACCTGTGTGAAGTTAGGCCCCCAATGTCGAAAAATCTAAAATTTTCTTTTTGCAAATGTTTGCCCACGAATGCCCCATTGGAATTTTTGTTTGCCCCCCTCTAGTTAAAAAATTATAAAATAAGCAATTCAATTTGGGGAGGGGGGCAACTTCACACTGGCCCCCCAACATTGAAAAATCAAAAACTTTCTTCTTGCAAACGTTTGTCCATCGTTTGCCCACGAATACCCCGTTGGAATTTTTGTTTGCCCCCTCTATTTCAAAAATTATAAGCAATTCAATTTTGGGAGGGCCAACTTCACACTGGCCCCCCAATGTTGAAAAGTCAAAAATTTTCTTTCTGCAGAACGTTTGCCCACGAATGCCCCGTTGGAATTTTTGTTTGGCCTCCTCTAGTTGAAATGTTATAAGCAATTCAATTTTGGGAGCGCCAACTTCACACAGGTGGGATTTTGAGAATCCCTATAAATATAAATATAATCCATTTTATATATTTAATATATACACTGCCAATATGCCGGCCAATAGTTTTTGAGACCACATATAAAATTTAAGAATATTCCAATGAAACATTATTTAAAATTTTAATTCATATCTTACTCAATATTTCTTCTTAATTTGAAGATAAATGGAACTTGTGTTGAAAATAAATCGAGGAAAATAAAAAACATTATATTTAGCACAGTTGTGATTAACATAGCATTAATTTCAAGAAAATGAATTACGGACATATACGATGAATTTGAGTTAATTAAACTAAACAATAAACTAATAAACTTATTTTTGGGATGGGAAGGGGGAAATCTTATAGATGCTTGTTAGCATCAGTATCATTAAATTGATTTTCAATTTAATATTGTGATATTCGAGAGTTGCGTTTCAAGATCGATAGTAACGGCGTGCAGTTTATAGAAAAGTCACACATTAATATTATTGGAGCATTAAGATCCGCTATGACCGTCATTGGCCTATCGCTCGATTTAAATTGTTTATACATATATGCGGTCTTATCCTAATTATTACTAATAAACTTAATTTAGCTTAACTTAATTTGTACTAAATTTGTAGCTAGATTACCTAGATTAAGTAATTAACCTAGTAACAAAAAGTGATTTAATGTAAATGTGACTACTTTGAAAAAATGTCTAATACTTTTGGTGCTTTTTGTCTTCTATTAAAAAATATTTTTTAATAGAACCTCCAAATATTTGATATATATTAATTTTTATTTTATTACAAAACAATGAGTAAAATAATAAAAATACATTAAATTATAATGCACAAGATTGATTTCATTTTATAGTAGACTTTTTCAATTAATAGTCTCAAACTTTTGGCCGGCAGTGTATAATTATATATACATTTTTTTTCCCCTTAAAGATTATCTTAAGGGAGGAGTTTTATACCATCACATTTGTCTTGAAAAGAAAAGTTTAACTTTTGTCTTAGATATTTTCTTTTATCTTCAAATCTAATAGAGATATTTAAGTGTGTGTGTTTGTTCTGTTTTTCATGACTCATTCGATACACATCTTATGCACGCACTTTCTACCTTCCTAATTATATTTGCTTATATAAGTTTATATAAAGTTTATATAAAATGAAATTGTTTATATAAAGTATCCAGCTTGTAATGATTTATCCGTCTATTTGAGATTACTATTAAAACCTAGCGATTCGTTGGAGCGCGGATAGATCGCGGTATTCTTAAACGGCTATATAGTGCTTATGAAAAAGGTCAGATTATTTCATTCTTTAGGAATGCTCGGTTGCGAACAATCCCTCGCTGCCACGAAAAGCATACGTCTAACAATTCCTATTGCTTTTTTAAATTTTCCTTTGGCTTGAACATTTTTTAAATTTTCTTTGTCGTAAACTATATATGGAATCAATTTGTAAAAAAAGAGAAATCACAGGACGGACGAAATTATATTAGCTTTCGCGTATTATCGCGAAGATTACGCGGTAACATTTGTTTCTGAAAAGCATTATTACGATTTTGTTTTGGGCTTATTTTGCGTTATTATCCCGGAGACGGAGAAATCTTTATTATATTTCCATCTTAGGCATATCCTATACTGTGTATTACACACATATTTATTTTAAAAATACTAAAAAATTAAAAAATAAACATTTAAAAAAATACAAATGTGTAAATAGATATGTATGAGAGAATAAATTAAGCTAATATACAATATATATGGTAATATCATTACAGTACTAATCATTATATTCAAAACATTAATTACCAGACACATATAGGTAGATACATAAAATAGTAGAACTGAAAGAAAACCAAAGAAAGGTAATACACACACGGAAAAAAAAGAATGATTGTGCCAACCAGATTCTGGTTGGCTCGCACAGAAATCTGGTTGACACAAACAGATTTCTGTGCAAGCCAACCAGAATCTGGTTGGCATAAACATTCTTTTTTTTCCGTGCATGGAAGATTAGCCTTACTTATTTGAAGATTACACTGCAAATCCAAGCGTGTTATTTTAGCTGAAGCTCTTCTTACTTCTTGCCGTTTTAAATCATGTCATTTAACACGATTGAACGTATTAATTTTTAATTTAATACGATTAAACGTGTTAAATGCCGTAATCTAAAACGGCAAGAAACATGTAAAAAGAGCTTCAGTTAAATGTATCATTTTTAGATGTTTATGTTAGATGTTTAGATGTGTAAAAATAATATGCTTGAATTTACAATGTAGGCGATAATTTAACGGACGATTACGAGTAATTTTATATTTGAAAAATTGAGAAAAGCAGGGGCTATTTTAGAAAGGATAATGATTCATGAGAGCTAATGACATGATAGATCCGACGTTGTAAATCAAACGGGCTTCTAAAGTACGGGATGACCGCAGCTTGTCGTGAGAAAAAAATTGAATTGTCGATCAGCGTAAGCTGAATGTCGAAAACTTTCTCCTGTGGCATGTACCGCATGCGCATATTGTATGTAAAATGTGCAAGTAGGCAAGGTGCGCGCGAGAAATTGATTTTACAGTGATATTTGTCGTACTTTCTACAAGCATATACGGGGTGTTCCTCAGTGAGCACACTCGAATAAAAATTAAGCGGCGCTCATCGAATTTTTGCATTGTTGCGTTATGACCGCGTTTCCGTCCAATTAAGACGAAGTCGTCCAGGAATCCAAGAAGAAGAAATTTCGCACGGAGCGTTATCGGCGTCGGATAATTGACGATTGCGAGTAATCCGTTTTGGCAACTGTGGGAAAAATTCCCTTGATCAATATTGTAATCCGTCTCTCCCCCAATTCCCACGTAATTACGCACGCGATTATATCGACGTAGAGGATTGTTGTTTGGGAAAGAAGATGATTAAGTCTTAACCGTTTACACTCACTGTTACTTTCTGTAATATATGACTGCTGTGAAAATGACGCACTGTTGTTTTGATAGTAAAAGCACTCGAGCGTGATTTACGTATCAATATGATTAAAATAAATCACGGTAATCCGACAGAGGTAATTTCATCCAAATGATTTTGACCCTAATTTCGTTCAATTTTATTCACACGATAAAGTAATTCTTAAGTCTTGTAACTTTGTAATTTTCAGATCTTTTTTTTTTCAATTATTCTGATCGGATTACTTTCTTTTAGGGATTGTTACTTCATTTGTAATTCAATTGTCGATATTTCGAGTTATTTGCGTGGATATTTTCTGCGTGCAAAGCGATCCGCGAGATAGAAAAAAAGAGTTTCAGTGATGGTTAATCCAAAATAAGAAATTAATCGCTTATATAGTTTAACAAAAAAAAATCTAAAGAAAAGAAAAATATTTCTTGCAATTTGTATAATGCGCGATACAATCTTGGTTTTATAAATGCCGTGATATTCTATTACGCCCTAATTTTGAAAAATTTGAGTTTAACGTGGGAGGAATTGTTACTTTTTTTCATTTTGAGAAGAAATTAAATTTCTGAGCCGTGTCATTACGCCGCTCGTGCGATTAGTCCGTACAAAAAATGACGATCGCGGCGCGGAACTTTCGCTACATTGATTGCGATTGCAATTTTACGTATGCGTCTAGAAGCGCCTTCGCGGACAAATGGATCGTTCCGAAGACAATTTGCGGAGAGAGACCCAGACAGCGGCAACGGCAATTCCAGGGCTCGGCTTCTTTTCTTTCGCGTTTCTCCGATGGATGCCGTTTTAGAAAGGCGGCGGAGAAACCTCTAGAAGCGCGTACCGAGAATTCATCTCAGTGGCGTACCGTGTTATCGAGTTTACACGCTTACTTTAACGTATATCGAATGCCAGCGAGAAGAAGATTGTGCAGAGCCAGTAGAAAGTCAGTTTGGTCTTTTAAGAATACTATTTTGACTTGTAGTACCATTTTGTTAATATTTCAATTATAATCGAATATTGCATAAAATGTAACGTTTACTAGGAAAAAATTTAGGAAAGGCGATATATCAAGAGGTTTAACCGCCTTGACCGTATAGCAAAGATGTGTAATTTTGAGAATGAATTGAATGAAAGATAATGATATTTTGACGCATTTAAAAATGTATTTATTTATATAATTTTATATCTGAGAAATGAGGAATTTTTAATTTTGTTTTATCTTCTATATAAATTATAAAATGTTTACTGCCGTGAATCGTTGTATTTTGAACAGTGTGCAGCGGAAATCTTAAAATATCTACAAATAACGTATAGTCTTCCGCCAGTAAATAGATAACATTCAAAGTAAATAATATTCGACAACAACTGGCTAAATTGATTAATTAATTAGTATTAATTGATTAATTAGTATTAATATTATTTACTTTGAATGTTGTCTTAAAATATCTGTTTGATTCAAAATATAAAATATTCAAAATGTTAAATATGTTCTGCCTAATGATGACAGATTAATTTAGTTGAATAAAGAAAAATAATATTCCGACTTTTCAAAAAAAGATTATGACTTTTTTAGTTTTTCTAAAACTATATAATTTCTTTTTCAAGAAGTCATAACCTTTTAGAAAGCCAGAATGCTCTGTCTTTATCTAATTCTCATTTTATAATATTGTAGATATAAAATGTATTTTTAACGTCAATTGTCGTGCCTTTTATTCAATCCAAAATTTTATTATTTCCAAAATTACATGTCCTGAATGATCAAAATAGATGAGCTTGTTAATATATATATATATGTCAAAATTGCACAAAGTAGAATTTTTAAAAAGTTTGCTTGATTAAAGAAATGTAATGTTAAAATAGTCGTCAATTATTTGTCTGAGACAATATGGGGGTTGTGCATTCGGCTTTAATGACATTGCTGTTTGCTATTATTGCACATGCGAGACTTTTTCAGAGAAGGCGATTATTGATGATTAGCTTCAACGAGAAAATACGTACGAAAGAAAAAGTTACGATATTACGTCCGTTTCTCTAATAGAAAAATATATACAAATTAATATCAATGGCATCGATAAAAGCGCATATTAACGTTACGTTGATGAACCGTCATTAGAAAATTAGAAGTGATCATAGCATCGAAAGCGATTTCATTAGAAGTGGCGCAATTGCCATCATTGAAATTCCAAGCCAATATAATTTGAATTCCATTTTACTCTGACGTAAGCGTTTCTCGCTTAGTTTCGTATGCGAGATGCCGTGAAATCTTGCTTGTAACATGCTGTTGTAAGAAGAAATAATTACGCAGCTGCAAACATAACGCGAAAAGAAGAGTTCCGCTCATAATGTTTCGAAATATGATTCACAAATTTTAATTTAACATCCAGACAATGCGATTGCTTGTTTGTTATCTTCTACAAACCTAGGAGATCTTAAAATCCTTCTTACTCTGATATAATATAATTTCTTTTAGACTTTCTTTTCAGGGCGTTTTAATTTTTAGTGATTAAAAATAATATATGAACTGAGATAACAACCGAAGTGGAACTCATGCGATACGCGAAACATATATAACTTTTTTCGAAAAGAGAAAATGTATAATTCTCCAGAAAAAAGAATTTTCCTCTCTGTAATTCTCGATACGAATTTTCCTTCAGAAGGAAAATAGAACTTATTAGAACGGGAAAAAATTGAGGTCTTAAGTTTCAAGTTACACTAACACCAAAATATCAAAAACAGCAATTTTAAATCTAAAGATGACATTTATACTATTTAACAATTTAACTTGCTTTATATCTTGTAAATTAAACTCATAAAAACAAGTATTTGGATTCTAAACCAAATTATACGTCCATTGTTTTTCAAGAAATACACTAATTTTTTCAAGAAATACTCTAATTGATAAATTGTAATTTACATTTTGAGAGACGTCTATATATAACTTATTTAAGAGAATATAAAACTTAAGAAAAGTTAAATAAAAAGACAAAGCGGATATTAAATCTTTTTTCTTGAAGGTTTCTGATTTTGAGGTTGATATGTTTGGATAAATTCAGGATTCTCGTTTTTCTTTTTCTCTTTTCCTATTTATTTATTTATCTTTTTTCGCAAGAGGAGCAGTGAAAAGTGAGAGATTCCATGCACGTTATCGTAAATCTTACGTACGTTAACGGTTTCGTACGGCACTGTATACGGCAAGCTCCTGCTATATGTGGTACGTACCTGTGTAGAGGTAATGCCCGAGCATGATGTGCAATGCGTGCTGCACGTAGACAGGAGCAGACATTTCAACGACGTATACCAGCAAGGAGGATACCGTAAAGAGGCGCGCACGATTAACTTTTCAGTGTGCCGGACCGCGTCCGACTACGTGGCGTTGCGCGGCTCCACTTATATTCGCCGTGCATCGCGGATTACTTACACACGTGTTAGCCGGTACTCCGGCATTTCAACTCTTCAGCAGCTTGTATCACTTATATTGTAAATGTACACTTTACGGAAAACCCGAAAATATTTATATATTTCTACATTACTTAACTTTTATCCCGACTGAGGAAGTGATTGGTAGGCGGAAACAATTAAGAGGAAAGTTTTATGCTGCGGGGAACGCTATATTATACACGAGAAAAAATGATGTTGTATCAACAACATTAGGTCTAATTGAAAATAATTTTCGGGATGGGATGAGAGGGGAGAATCTTATAGATGCTTGTTAGTATCATTATTATTAAATTGATTACCAATTTAATATTGTGATATTACTATTCTGGTTCAATTCAAAATTCTGCGTTTCAAGACCGACATTAATCGGCGCGCAGTTTGTTTGAACTAGAATATTCACACAAAAAATATTATTGAGTACTAAGATCCACATTGTTAAAAAAATTTGTATTAAAAATAATATAAAAATAGGAAGTTTTTATGCAGATACCGTATATGAAATTTCAAATACGAAGTTGAAAATTAAAGGAATGGTATTTCGAAAATAAAAGTATCGAGCAGTAATATTACTATATGCTCATCTGTTTACTCATATAGAAATGTTCTCATTTTCAATCGAAAATATGTATTATTACCTTGCGTATTCAAAAAAATCTTAAACGGGTTTTTAATATTCAATGTTGTGTGTATTAAATTTCATATTAATGATTAAAATTCATGTTCGTGAAATGAATTTAGCTATACAAGTGTAAGAATTTTTATTTCAGATACTCAGTTTGTAAATTTCATTTACCGTAGTATCGTAAATGTGTTGTAAACTTCATATCTTTTTTAACAGTGCAGCTATGACCGTTTAGGCCTTTCTCGATTTTAATTAGTATTATACATTACGCGGTCTTATTATTGTTTGAAAATAATTTTGTTAATTCAATAACATTATTAATGATACAAATACGTATGACCTTATTTTATTAAAATTGTTATTGAATTAACAAGATTATATTTTCAATTAGACTTAATGCTGTTGATGCATCATTTTTTTCTGTGTAGTGAAAATAGTTTCCGCCTATTGCCTATTTTTTTGAAGATATTAAAATTACTTTTGTTGAAAAATTCTCGCGATGTACTATGAGAAAAGATGATTTCAGGAAAGTTTTAAATGTTGTGTGTTTTCGGGACGCTGCGCTCACTTACTTTTAACTCTGTTGTCGTTGCGTGCAAAAATATATCGCAGCAATACACGAAAGTATGTACGCCAAGCGCCTCGAAGCGAGAAGATATGCTCTAGAAGGCTACAGGAGACTTTGACGCGTGTGTTCGCATAAAGAAAACTAATTAGCTAGGTACTGAAAGAAAGAAAAAGAAACGGATACAGATTATTTCTCATATGATGATCGTAGATAGTGTGCGAGAAAAACGTAGATGCCTTCAAAGTATTTATCTCCAAATTATTTATCCTAGCCATTTCTTTTCCAATGTTAATCTTTATGATTTGTTGAGGAATAAATGACAATAATATGCGAATAATATGACAAGAGTGACATCATTTATAAGTTCCCGGATATTTTTAAAAATAAAATAAAATTAGGCACAATATAACTGCAAAAATTTTGGTCTTTTAATAGTTAAAAAAATAGTTAATAGTTTGGCCTTTTAATAGTTAAAAAAGATCAAATCATAAAAAAAATTACGCAAGACTGTTTTATTCTATTTTCTGAGGGAACTTATGAACGATAGTGTATATTTAAAGAGGATGATTGAATAATAAAAAAAAATACTTCAATCTGTTTAAAAATTATATAGAATATTATTTGAAGCGAACTTAATATGACATTAAAATTTCAAACCGATTGATCGTATAGTTTCTAAGAAAATAAAAGTTAAGTTAGAATTTTATTAAATTTATATACAGACACTTTATATATACTTTAGATATAATATTTTTAACTTATAATATTTAAAAAATTTTTTAAATTTTTGGCTATAGTTGTTATACCTTTTTTAATTGAAAAAATGAAAATAAAAAGGTTATACCCAACTATTCAATCTCATATAATATGTGATAGCACGAAGTAGGCTGCAGCCTATCTCTATCTCTTGTTGATGACCTGCCATTAGATACCGTGCATCTAACTCTAACTTCTATTTTCTTAGAAACACGGTCAATGAAAATTTTAATATAATATTAATTTCGTTTCAAATTATATTCTATATAATTTTTAAACATATTGAAGCATTTTGATCATATTTCCTTAATTAAGATATTGAAGTGTTTTCTCATTTTTCTCAAGCTGAAACATTTACTGAATTTCTTCAATATCTCTTCTTCTAAGAAGCACACAGAAAAAGAGAATTTGGTAATGAAGAAGTTGAAAGCTGATGATCATAGAGAATACAGTGAAGAAAAAGATATGGAAGATAAAAATTAGAAATTATTAATGTTTAAACATAAGAATTAGAAATTAATGTTGTATTCATGTTTGGTTGAATAATATTAACAAATATTTGATATATTCAGAGATTATTCGCATTCGTTGAAGACAGAGATTCTTCATGCAAGATACGTTTTTACTTCGTACTTGTGTTTTAAAATACTTTTATTTCTATCCTTTTCCAAAGCGCTCGCTTCATTTTTATTCATATAATTCATTATTTCTTATATTTATCATAGCTGCATAAAAAATGTAGAGATGCTTTAATCTTGCATTAACGAAATTTAATGGAAAAAAGGTAGTTTTTCACGATACTTGCTAAATTACAACGTGTATATAAAGACAAGAATAACTGCACTTTAATATGCGTTTCCGGGTTGAAAAACCATACTTAAATACTTAGTAATGAGTGCAGTCAACCCTTCCTATTTTTTATCACCTCTATTCTCAGCATTTCTTCATTCTTAGCGCTCTTAATTATATTAATAGCGTATTCTTAGCGTCTCCTCTTGTGCTGTTTCTCCGTTACTTTACATTTGCCATATGACCACGCATAGTATGAAAATGTTATCTCGTGCGTGCGCATAGTGACATTTTCAGCCTACATGCTATTAGAATGAGAATGGGAACTGACGGTGAATGAACTGAAAGTGTTAAGAAAAGGGAAATTGATTTCGACGAACAATTATGACCTTTCTTTAATGTTTCTTCTTAAAAGATCATAACTTTGGAAAGGCAAACTGTTAAAATCTGTCCTCGCAGAGTCTTTGTATAACTCACAAATTAATATTAGACCGACTTATAACAACAAGTCAAGCGCATTATACGAATTGTTATTCTAAAAATACGAGGTGTGCCTAGTGAAGTAGAACTATGCGGGAAAAAAGCGATAGGTACTACGTACAAGAATAAATTGAAAATGTAGAATATAAGTTTTTACGAGATCTTTTGAGAAAGTCTATTTTGATTGAAAAATTAATAACATTATTTGCACTTTTTATAAGACTTCCATCATTTTTAACGACTTCGCATCATGTGTTGGCAAATTTTTCTCTGACAACATTTACTAATATATGTATAAAAATATAACGATTTATAAAAAAGATAATCTAGAGATATTTTTCACATAACTTTTTTAGTAAAATTATTTTAATAAATGGAACTTTGTGCTTCTTTACTTGTATATTAATAGTCGCTGTTAAGAGACAAGTTTGAAGATATAATTTATAATTCAAGTTCTTCCAAACTTAAGAAAATATACAAGGATATTATAAATCTTTCCATTTTCGAAGTCTCAAAAATAAAATCAAAGTTTTATTCCGCATTTTAGTCTACGTCTTTTTAAATTCATTTCTGCATATATTATCTTTCCAATTATACTATTAATAGCGGCGGACCGTTTTGCGTAAGAAAAGGAACCGGTTACTAAACAATTTCAATTCTTAAAAAAAAGCCGCGCAAGAATGCGATTAATTCCTACCTCTAAGCCTGAATACGTTACGATCGCGTAACTTGCGTACGAATGTATATTAATGCATTTTCCACCGACGAAGATATGCGGGGTGATCGATCTCTCGCGTCAATTTCGCAAATTCCAGCGCGCCGCGGCGCGGAAAGGAAGGGACGAAGGTAGGAAAGGCGGGCGGGTGAGAGCGAGAGAAGGAAGCTGAAAGAGAGCGGGAGAAATAGGTGGGAGGAAGAGAAAGAAAGAGAGAGACGTAAAGGCAAGCAGATAGGAGCAGCAGCGTACCTGCAATCTACCTGTATACTTCCCGACGCATGACTCCAGTTGCTGATCGAACGCTCGGCAGATCGGTCTCGCGATAGATCTCTGATCCGCGATCTGCGGTCGTCGCTAAAACGCGCGAAAAATCGTGGAAGCGGTGGATCGCTCGTGTGAATATTTTACGGGATATTTTCCGATCAATGTGATGCGAGAATCGTGTGAGTCGAAGGGATCGACAGTGATAACACGTTGATACGTTGATTCGCGATCGTTCCCGTTCCCGTGGATCGTGGACCTTTGACTGAGAAAGTACGAATGTACAAGACGTCTTCTCGTGCACGTGTGTTGACCTGTATTCATGTGATTTTTTTAATATTACAATTATACAATTGTGTGTAAGATAATTGTACACTTGTACGAATTGCAATTCGCGATTTACGATGAATGGCGATTGGAATTGTTTAGAAAAAGGAGAAGGTATTTCAGAGCGGGGATTGGGATAGATAGAATATCGGTGAGTTTAAATACCACGAGTTTAAATACCACGAGTTTAAAATGATCTGTATCTTTATATTACTGCTTATATTTCTTTATGTTTACTGTGTGAACAATTAAATGCGACAGTTGGCTTAAGAAACCGCAAGAAATTATTCACGCGATCTATTGCACATCTTGCACTATATGTTGATGTAAAAAAAAACGTATAAATAAATTTAAAGGAAAAGTGCATATCAAGTGCAGATGCATTGCGTTGCATTTATAGGTAAAGAATGGGGTCATCAATCGATTCTATTTATTATTCTATATACATATATAAAAGTGCGCGATATTACGATAAAATCATTGAAAAGTGTATTTTACAAGATATTGTTTAACATCATATATAGTATGTTTTAAATTAGAATACATTAAGTCAAAACAAATAAAACATCTCGTAAAATATTTGCCTTTCAATGATCGCATTTTTATATTTTTATATGTAGAATAAGAACAACTGATTTATATATTCTAAAGAAACATGTTTTCTTTTAAAAAATGAGAATGACCTTTAAATCGCGGATGTGATTTTATCTAGAATAAAAATATGCCGTCCATCAAAATTCCTCTCGAAACCAAATAACTTTTATTGAAACACTTTTCCAAGAAACCTGCTATTTTCAAATTATTTAGATAGTTTTAAATAGGACACGTGTGTGATAGATGGAAGTCAGCGCGATATCGGTAATAAATCTTTGTTTGAATTGCAAAAAGGAGCAAACGCGCTTTCTGGCCTCATAGAAAGCGGAAAGCAGAGCTGAAAAGCATTGCGAAGTGTAAAGATTCCGCGAGCGTTGGCCAGAGCGCTCCGGTGAATGTAATAATGATCTCCGTCAAGCCCTCGAAACGCTTCGAGAAATGCCTCGCAGCCGTAAGAACGGTCCGTTACGTATGTTTATTCACGAGTACGAGAAGTGGAAGACGGGGCTAAAACGTTCATTATATATTTTAGATAATCAACATTTGCGATTAATTCCACAATTTACTATATATCGTTTTTGAATTTCTGAAAAAAATTCCAATATTTATATATATTATATATATAATATATTTCACATATATATTATTATAATATATAATTTGAAATGTTTTAAATATATATTTTTTATTTATATAATAAATAAATTTTGACAAATTTATATATATATACATAAAATCTGTGGTTGCTGTATATAATATTGAAAATCATTTGCTGAGAAATTCGCAAAATAGCGAATTGCATATCTCTTGAATGTAATATCTCAACAGAAAATGGAATTGCATTTCACAAAGTATATGCTTGCAGAATAATCTTGATATCTCCCAAGAATTCTATATTCTCCGCTACGATTAGAATCCTATAAATATAATACAGATATTTTACTATCTAAATTTAACGATTCCGTCAATTAGCGAAATATGTAGTGTAATAAGCAGGAGTTGTTCAATTAATTTCAAATTAAAAGTTTTCTTTATTATTTGATGAATCCTACGGATGTGTAATTAATTTGAAAGTTATAATATTCTACAAATGAATCTGACCATGACGATCGCGAAATTGGAAATTCCTGATTTAAGGCAACGGTTTGTACGATACTTGTAATAATTTTTTGTGAGATCGCAAATTATCCCGTTCATTTTATATCCATCCGATGCCTTTCCCCGTGTGCGCGAGCGAATCTCATATAAATTTCAAATAACGTTATCTCATATGTCACTTGTCGTCGCTCCGAACGGAGAGATGATGTCTGGGAGATACTTTTCATGATAAATTACGATCATAGCGTTTCTAACAAATTAAACGAACTTTTCACGACATTCGTGAATAATTCATAATTAAAATAAAATAAAATTATACAAGCATGGTTTAATTAATACACGAATTTAATTAATTTATATGTTGAAAAAAGTTGCGATGCGGTCTAAAAAATATCTTTGCAATGAAGAAATGAAGAAAATAATTTTTACGCACATATTCATGGTATATATTAACTTTTCTATTCTAACTAAATAACATTTGTTACGCAAAAATTTTCTAATATTTAAATATATATCTAATTTATTATATAGTTATATATATTATTATATAGTTATTTACATTATACGTATATGTAATTATAATATACAGCTGTCTGATTTAACTTGATCACCTGAAATCAGTACCAATCTGATTTTGGTTGCATTGATGATCGCATACATCTTTTTTATAAAAATAATTAAAATAGAATAAAAGTAATAATTGGCTCGTTTATTATCTGCGCCTGTAGACTCATATCGACTTAGATTTTATTTGCTATAAATTAATTAAATTTGTATATAATTGAAATTAAGAGAATTGTGTATAGCTATACAGTTTCACACAAGAACGTGTGAACGATTACTCTCATATCATTGTTTAAAATTAAAATTTGTTGTATAAATTGAAAGATCATTACATATACTCTCATGCTATTACCTTCTTTAATATATATTTTTATCACATATATGCACATGCATGTACGCACATATAGGGTGTCACATTTTAAAAGTCACACCTAAGTAATTCCGAAAAAGTGAACTTTATGAAAAAATTGCTCCAGCAAAAGTTTCATAGTTTTACAAATAGTAATATAAGACATTTCAAGTGTTAAATTTAGTAAAGCAACCAGTATTAGCTATGTATATTATAAAATAATATAACATATTTGATGTGATTTTATGTGTGATTTTACATTCGTTTTATTTATCTCAATTACGAATGTTTTAGAATTTTGGTTTTATTTCCAGATAATATCGATCCCGCATATGTTGCCAGTCGCATCAGCGACTACGACGTTCAACAATCTGCTTCGGGTTCGACGTAGCTGTAATATTAATCCAACAGTTACAATTAATCTGTATAAATCCAAATGATATAAAATATTTTACTACTGATTTTTCATAATTTTCAAAAATATTTAAGAAAGGAGACAGAGATTTATCAACAATAATCTACAACTGAATCTTTATTTCTATCTATATATAAAATAAATATCCCGTTATATATATACTATTAAAGATAAATAAATAAAATTAATAAATTTGAGAGAATATATGAACGAAGAAAATGATTAACGAGATTTTACATAAATGTCCTTAATTGAATTAAGTCAGCACCATATAAAATACTTTGACACAAAGCTATGCTCAAAATAATAGCGAGTGAAAAATTGTGTAAATTTTACAAGTCGACCGCAAAACGACCGTTGCTGCAATTAAGACATTACCAGACTTTGAGTCTCCGCTTTAAACTTTAAATAACTTCACTCAGCGATTACTGGCAGAAAAATTATCTTAAGCAAGAACAACTAATAATTCGGTGGGACATGATATTGTTATGAAAGTCAGTGATATATGATTGATTTGCTCGAGAAAAATCATGGAAGACGCAGCGACGATCGCGCTTGATTCCACGGTGAGAAGTCAAAATTCGAGTCACTCGAAGGAATCGAAGGACTCGGTGAATTCGGAACTGAAGCCGGAGAGTTATCTAGAATCGAAACACTCGAAAGATGTTCTTATCCCGGAAAAGCAGCAGCTGCAGCAACAGCATCAGCTATCGAGGCGCGCAGAGGATCAACAGGATCTGCGAGCGGCTTCCGAAACCAGGGATGACTCTAATCTGCTCATGTTTACATCCTGCGGGCAATTGTTGCTCGGTAAGTCTTAATGCAAAAGAGATTCCAATAGTTCCATTATCATGTTGATATTAATATTGATTTTTGACGTAGTGTATAATCCTTTTGTCAATTTTATTTTATATATTATATATTATTATACATATATATTATATTATATTTGAATATTATTGGATTGATTCAAAAATAAATTCTTCTAGAGGTAAGAACAATTTATCTTTTCTGAGAATCCAAAGTTACTAATTTCACCGAATGATTGCAGCTGAGAGATCCTTTACTACCGGATAAATGTAAAAATCATTCGATGAAATTATTAAAATTAAGTTTAGATTTTCAGAAAAGATAAATTATTGTTACTTATAGCGGAACTTATTTAGGAATCAAAATCAATATGATAATATTATATGTATAATTATATTATACTTATTATAATATCATATTTTATACATATATATATATATAACATTATTATTGTTAATCAAAAAGTGAAGAAGATTGTAATTGATTCATGTGATTTTGCAATCAGGTATTGTCTTAGTCGTCTTTGGTATCCTGGTACTTGTCCACGGTGCTTCCTTAGGTGGATCTGGTGCAGGACTTTGGGCGGGTGCAGCCGCCCTAGTTGCTGGTGCACTAGGAGTGGTTGCAACATTAGCGACGTCTTCCACTAAAACAAATTCTGCTTTCTCGTCCGCTCATCTTGCATCCAGTTTGATCGCTCTTGCCCTCTCAAACATGGCCACTATAACGGCATTAACGGCGGTCGTCAGGGACTCACAGAGGGCACCGGACGTGTCATTTCTCAGCTTTTCGGTATACGTTTTTTATAACTATTTCTCCATTCAAATCAATGTTCGAATATGTGACGTTTCAAAAAAAACAGTACTAATTAATTTTTAACAGTAAATTGATTCTCCTAATTATTATGCATAAAAAAGTATTATAGTATTTGAAAAATAGTTTAGAAAATATTTCGATTTTTTAGCGTATCTTTTATTTGACGTTTATTATTAAATTGAACTAAGTGCTATCATAATCATAAATATTATTCCGTTATGGATTAAGAACTTCAATGTATGTATGTTTCGCACAGGGTGATGACAGCAATATGATGGAAGTAGATAATGGCTTGGCGGGCTTGCTAGCGAGCATCGGCCTTTTGATAGCTAGCGTGGCAGAGCTATTAGTATCCGGTTATAGCTGCCTGACCTTGACACCGAAGTTATGTGGTTGCCTGCGAGCGAGCACTACCGACGAAATGATGATCGACGGTCATCTGAAGACGCGCAATATGGTTCACCAGTGGGTCGTCACGCAAAATCATATTCCGGCCAAAAGCCAACAGCCACCTGTCTACGTGGTGCACCCGATGCCAGTGCCAATGCATCCGATGATTCAGGTGAGCGCTTTCGGTCTCTTTCCCACGACCTCAACAGTTGTAATTTTTCTTGGGGTAGGACTTTCATAAAAGCGCAACTTCTGCTTGCGTTTATGTATCTGTTTCTTTTCTTCTTTCCTCTCTCCACCCCATTCTTCCTCTCCCTCCTTGTTCTTCTCTAGATTCTTTTTTTTTACCCTTCATTTACTTTCTCTCTATATTTTTTCTTAAGATACTCGGACACCTCTCATCTTTTACTCTATGGTACGCTATTGTATTTTAACATTCCTGTCTCTTTTACTTATTCTCTGTCTCTTTTATTCTTATTTTCTATTTTCTTTCCTTCTAGTTTCTCTCTCGATCAGTTCCTCACACAATTCTTTATTACATCTTTATTAAAAGATGTAGATAACTTTTAGAAAATATAAACCTATTTTTAAATCTTCCAAAAGATAGTAATTCAATATGTCGCTTGGATACAGTCAAATATATTGATTAAAATATGACGATCTGTGCATATATGTACAGGGTGAGTCATTTTAATCGACACAGGCAAATATCTCGAAGAATATGGAAGATACGGAAAAATGTTTCAGACAAAAGTTGTATGTCCTAAAGGGGGACATATGATTCCGATGTAAGTCATGTCGTAGATGTCGTCGTTTTCAAGAAATTTTAAAGGCGACTAATTTCTTAAATGGAAGTTAATTTTTTTCTTGAAAAAAAAGTTGTAAATCTCGTCGAGACGTTTTCAAAACACCCGCAAAAATTGTCTTTTGCATAAGCCGTTCCGGAAATGTGAAGTTTCAAAGTTTACAATATTTTGACATAAAATATAAAATATTTCGTAAACTATTCATTTTTTGATAATTGTATTTTTTGATACCTTAATACTTTTATGCGTAGAATAGTGAGATGAATCAATTGATATGAGGAAAACACATGATTGCTTTTAAAAAAAATTATGCAATTTGCAATATGCATAATTATATATTTTTGTGAAAAGCAACCATGTGTTTTCCTTGCACCAATTGATTCATCTCAGTATTCCATGCATAAAAATATTATGGTACCGTTATCAAGAAATGAATGGTTTACGAGATATTTTATATTTTATGTCAAAATATTGTAAACTTTGAAGCTTCATATCTCCGGAACGGTTTATGCAAAAGACAATTTTTGGGTGTGTTTTGAAAACGTCTCGACGAGATCTACAGACAACTTTTATCTCAAGGAAAAAAATTAAGTTCCACTTAAGAAATTAGTCGCCTTTAAAATTTCTTGAAAACGATCACATCTATGACATGACTCACATCGGAATCATATGTCCCTCTTTAGGCCACACAACTTTTGTCTGAAATATTTCCGACATTTTTTGTCTGAAGCATTTTCCATATTTTCCGAGATATTTGCCTGCGTCGATTAAAATAACACCTTGTATATGTAAAAAGAGTGGAATTATGTGGGAATGATATAAAAGGTGCTTTGTATTCATTACAGCCACCATACGGCATGCCATCGACGCCCGGAGGATTTGTATCTGCTAGATCTCTTCCGATTTCGACACCGATGCCATATGGTGCTGTGCCCGTGTTGTCCCATATGTCTCCATACGCTGGACGACCGCAATCTCAAATGGTGAGCTTTTAAACGTACATAAAATCAAAATGGACATAATAACACCTCAGTAAATTAATAATTAAAATCATATAGTTCAATAAAAAATATAAAACATTCTGACAGCTGAACAATATATTATTTAATAAAAAAAATATAAATTTGATGATATATGTATTTTTTCAAATTATTAATTCACATTTCGTTTATGAATTCACTTTATCATCTTAAATAATTGCTTATTCATAATTGATATATATTTAAATCTAGTTCCGGTCAAAGCACAAACGTCAGCCGTTCGCAGATCAGGAGGAAACAAAAAGGCATATTGAAGTTAAAAACGAGTCTCCAAAGATGTCAACCAGTGAAGACCAGGTTGATCTGGCGCAGACTTACACTGGGTTGGACAAGAGAATTTCCGAAGAATTTATTTCGATTGCGATGGATCCAGACAGAAAATCAAAGGTTTCCAGTTATCATGGCAGTGAAATTGGGACTGCAAAAACTTTTTAATGGCTTTTAGTTGCAGTATTTGAAGAATTTGATACAAAAATGAAGCATTTGCTCATGATTTATGTCTATGTTTAGATACAATTTCGTATCTAAGATTATGAATTTGAATCAATCTTACTTCATTGACAATGAGTCTCAAGTTAAACATTTTTATCTATCTTATTAAACTCTTATGTATCGAATGTAATGTCTCATTAAGATTATTGTGTATTTGTGTTCCCAAGCATATAAAACATTATGCAATTTTGAAAAGCGGAGAGATATCACACAAACCATATTATTAACAAATAAAATAATATAACATTTATTTCTTATTGTGAACCTTTGCGATTATCTGAAATTCTATTTATAAAATTATAAATCTTTATACTTGTCATTCCTTATCATTTATGTAATATGTTACATAGCTTATTTATTCTTAGTGCCTTTCAATTTAAAGAAAGTTAAAGAACAAAAAAGATAAATAACTTGTGCAATATATAGTAACGAATATAAAGACTTGTAACAATATGTAATTTATAAATAGAACTATATGGTGACAATATTGTTGTATCTTTTTCAAAAAAGATAAGTTTTGAATTTATGTAATTTTATCTAATGCATGGATTCTCTCAGTCTTTCTTATTCTGTTATATATCTATATATAGATTAATAAAATATATTTTTTATTTGTTAATGATCTTTTATTTGTTAATAATCTTATTATAAGATTATTATAATAAGATTATTAACAAATAAAAAATATTTTTTCTATAGAGTGCTATTATATTTCATTTCTAATAGCGAAATTAATATAAAATTAAATTAATAATTAATTAATTAGTATTAGTGGAAAATATTTATTTCTGTACTATAAAAATCTTTGTCTCCTTTGGATGATGAAAAACGGAAATTGAGTTATACTGTATTTCGTTAAGCATAATTAGAGATAATATTATATATGATTACAATGCGTAATACTTCAATTGTTTGTTCATGTTATCTACTTAAGTTTTATTAAGATATTAGATATTATTGATTTAAACTGGTTATTATATTGTACAGTGATAATTTCTTTACTCATTCTCATTAATATTTCTATGTTAATTTAACCATAACTATTGTATATGCATATGTAATATATTTTGTTATGTAATATAACGTTATAAAATATATCACGAAATAAATTTTTATCTAAAATTTTATTACATAAAATTATTTTATCAATTCTAAGTGTATAATTGAAAAAGTTTGTACAACGAGGGAACTCTGATGTAAAAAAACAATTGTGTTCTATTATAATAGCTGTTATATATATTACAGTGTTTCGACATATTTATATTAGAATTTTCAATCCTAACTGACCTCTGCAATATTAAAATTTTATGAATAATTAGTATATGTAGTTGTATACTTAATTATATTGTTTAAAAAGTATACTTGCATGTTATTTGATTTTAGTAAAAATCTCAAAGCGTCAAGTAAAAATTTCAAAAAAACATTTTTAGCCAGAATTAGGGACAGTATTGAGGGAAAAAATGTTTATACAAATAAAATGTGATATTAAAGAGAAAGGTAGATAAGGTAGCAATCAAAGTAA
>NJRP01000308.1:0-27169 GCA_003063835.1 Aphaenogaster floridana
CCCTTTATAGAGCTTTAGGGTGAATCCCCATGGAGCGGAATAGCGTACGCGGAACGAGAGCGGAACCAATAACGAGACCGCTTCAACGGAAGGCTCTATCGTTCCGCGTTACGCTATTCCGCTCCATGGGTTTTCACCCTTAATTCTGCCAAGATGTGAATTCGCCCTAAAGCTGCGGTCCATTTAATGCTAAAAAAGCTTTCAATTGACCAATCAGAATAAAGAATTTTATTAATTGATCAATCAAAGAATGCTTCAAAGCATTTGAAGTGGACCGCACCCTAAGATATTCATAGTCGTTTTTCAACGAAGAATAAACAGAAAAATTTCTTATGCACATATGTACGTATAAATAATTTATATTGTGTGTTGTGCAATGTACTTAAAATTAATGCGTATTGCAACAAGTATAATCAAAGAATGCAGTTTCTTTCTAGAATTTTTAATTTGAGATACATGAATTTTCTCATTAACATACCTTGTATTATACAGTGTAATTTCATTAATTTTCTTCATAAATCGTAGAAGATATGTCTAATTATAAAATCAAGATTTAAATATATTAAGTATTCAGCTACTCTTACAAAGTTCTTTGTAGTATCTTCATAAGATACGTTATCATATAATTAAAGAAATGGTGTGGAAATGCATACAGAAGTATTTCTATCGTAACATATGACAGATTTATATAAAAGCAATGTATTACAACAGTTTCATTTTAAAAGCGGAATCGCTAAGGTCCAGGAATAAAAATATTACGTATTAACAGTACACACGTGAAAGAACATAAAAGATGAAAAAAAAAGGAAATATCAAGACAGCCTGATTTAAACTTTGATGCGATCCGCTAAGGAGCAGGATAAACCAGTGTTATCTGGTTCAACATTGAGCTCCTTTACAGTCCCATTTTCAACAACCATAGAGTAACGTTTGCTGCGTTTGCCTCCTAAGACTGCTAGATCCACACCAAGATCCATGGCATCTGTAAATTCCCCTTTAGGATCAGCTAACATTCGTATCTAAAAGTAAAAATAATCCGTTTAGAAAATAATTAAATTACAAAAGATGAAATATAAATTTAAATTGTGATGTAATAATCATTAATGATGTATAAAAAATCTAATTTTTTAAATTTAATAGATTAGCATACTTTTCCTGTTGCACCGTGTTCTTTTCCCCAGGCTGCCATGACAAATGGATCATTAACACTGATACAGAAAATCTCTGAAATTCCCTTAGACTTCAGTTCATCTGCCTTTGCAACATAACCAGGCAAATGACTCTGAAAATCAATATTAATAATTAAATCAGTCATAAATACAAAAAGATTAATGTAACCTATCAATAAAAAACTTATCCTATCGCTATACGCATGCTACACATATATATAATTATTTAAGCATGCTAAAATAGATTTTATATAATTTTATAATTGGAAAGTTCAAATAAAAGATATTGCATTAATACAAAAATTAAAATTAGTTTCAAAACTATATGTAAAAGAAAGGTTTCTAATTTTATTACTATTCTAATCTTATTAATTTTATGATTAAAATATATGGAACTGTTATATTTATCAAAAACAAGCAACTATCTTAATTTAATTAAAAAAGATAAGTTTTTTTTCTTTACTTTTGAGCAACCAGGCGTAAATGCACCTGGCACACCAAACACTATGATTTTCTTCTGAGCTGCAGCCTGTGCTAAATTCACCTTATCCGCTGGCGTGTTCTCAAAAAGATCCACGCCGGGTAGCTTGTCTCCAACCTTAAGTCATTTATAATTAATCTTTTGCCTTTAAATAAAGGATATTATAAATATTCGTGTTAGGCCCTGCGCACAATGGGGGAATATTAGATATTAGGAATAGGAATTAGAGTTGTAGAATCAGTTTCCTCAATGAACACTATAGATAAATAAGTTATGTTGTGTTTCGTATAACACATTTATGTCATATCTTATTAATATTCATTGTGCGTTACGTTCAATATTTATTGAGGAAACTGATTCTAAAATTTTAATTCCTATTCCTAATATCTAATATTCCTCCATTGTGCGCAGGGCCTTAAATACAATAACATTCATTATATTTGGTAAGATATCTATTTGCTCGAACATAAAAAACCCAACCGGGGAGTCTATTCTGTAACTCGTAAGGACAGTGTTGTTATCGTTATATTGTCATTGCACAGATATAATATATGGTTAAAAAATTGCGCAATGACAACGTAACGATGACGACGCTGTTGTTAAAGGTTACAAAATAGGCCTCCAGCGATTAGCAGCCACTTTGAAAATAAATATATACATCACATATGCATTGTTAATTGCAAATATATATTGTCTGCCTTTGCATAAAATTGTCTTAATCATAATTCGCTATTTTTTTTATCTAAGTTATACAATTTTTATCATGATGCAATAAACAAGCATAATCAAAATAAAGTAACTAAAGTTGCTCAAACATTTGCAGTATCTAGAACCGATCGCGACTTTAATCCTGATTTTACATCGTGCATCATCCCCTGAGGTTCATGAAGCATTACAAGGAGAAATTTCTCAAAGCACGATTAGTAAGGAAAGATAATCGATGAATCACTACTAAGATAATCACATCAAAGAATACTTACGGCAATAACCATTTTTTGCGATGATACGTGAAAGCTTCGTGGAAAACAGCTGAACGTCAACCGTCCTCCGTTGACGAAAACAACACGGCTTAGCAGCTGACTCATGTAGTACGAGTGCAATTGAGTGCGATCTGGTGCGATCCCCGTAATTTGTGCGCCACGAGGTCGCGAGCGAAACTAGTTCCACGATTCGTCGAGACTTGCGAACGCTCGCAAATAAGTCGGCACGTTATTACACGATCCTATTACGTAATTCCGAATCGCATTCACCGCACGCCAACTTATCAAAACAAATCGAATCAAATCGCTAGAAATAATTAAATGCAATTAAATCCACATAAATGTATGCGATTAAAGAAATATGCTCGTTATCAATCTTTCTCATGGTGCATTGATAGATTTATTTGGAAAACATTTGCCGTTGCTCCGAATATGAATATCGCCTCAAGATTGTTAATTTGAGAAAATTTTTTTAAAATTACATATAATGAAAAAAATGTTTTAAAGAAATGTTTATATACGATATATCGCGTTCAAAATGTATGTCACTACTTATATTAATTATCGTTCGTGCCACCGACAAAATAATTTTAAAAAATTTAGAATATCGGCATTTTAATTTTTTTCATAATTTTCGTCGACTATCAAATGGGCCTAGAGGACCGGAAAAGATTAGAATAGAAGGCACA
This sequence comes from Aphaenogaster floridana, assembly GCA_003063835.1. NCBI lineage: Eukaryota > Metazoa > Arthropoda > Insecta > Hymenoptera > Formicidae > Aphaenogaster > Aphaenogaster floridana. The sequence goes on from NJRP01000308.1 coordinate 3,320, forward strand.
GACCTTACCGACCATCAGAGCCGTCTTAATAGTATTGTAGGCCTTGGGTAAAGCAATGCACTGGGGCTCCTGCCCACCCGTACACGGAAATACACGGAAATAAAAATATAAACAGTCAATAAAATTAAACCTGTAGATTTATTAGTACATACTTTCAACATTCATCTTATAATAAAATGAATGTTTAAACATAAAAAAACATACTGTAAAGCGAAGATTAATCAACACAAACTTTTGAACAATATAACATAAGTTATAAATTTTTTTAGGTCTTAAAATTAAATTTTTTTATTTAGAGGCCTCTAGAATCGTCCCAGTAAGCAAGAAACATTAAAGTAGCATTTAGAAATGTTGATTTTATGTGCATATTTTGAACGTTTGTAAATAATATTGTATAAATATTTCGAAAAGATTAATTGATAACATGATTTTTCAAGCATTGTTGAAATGTTTTAAAAATATTACTGCGAATATTTTTTTAGTATTACATGTTCTATACAACGTTAAAAATTACATACTTGTAAACGTTGCATGTTAGTGACTATTGTTATAATAACAGTTGCTTTCCATTTACACTTAAGTGATCTGAGTCACTCAGTTATGTGAGTATTTTATCTCAGATAATGACGTCATTGCTCAGTGAGTAAAAGGAACGCGCAAATGAGAAAATATTAAAAAATGAGAAAATTATTTACAATATTTATCAATTTATTTACAATTATTTTTTGTCATTTCGTATGTACCCGATTATTTTATTGACACATTTAAAACGTTACTTTTAATGTGAGTTTCACTCACTCACTAAAGCACAAGATCTCCAGCATGTGCAGATTGCTGGTAAAAACTCAGTTAAATTTCAGTTGCCGGTGTCAAAAGGAACGTGCATTTAACTGAGTGATTACGTCACAAGTGAGATTTATCTGAGTTTTCGTGTAAAAGGAAAGCAGCTATTATTGTAGCAATGATTTTTTGCTTAAGCGGTGTCTACAATGAGATTTTAAGTCGTACGACTTAACATATCGACCAATCACAGCTGAGAATTCTAAAAGACCGCAATTTTGATTGTGATTGGTCAATATGTTAAATCTTACGATTTAAAATCTCATTATACACAGCTTAAAGCGGTGTCTACAATGAGATTTTAAATCGTAGGACTTAACATATCAACCAATCACAGTTGAGTGTTCTAAAAGTAAGACCGCAATTTTGATTGTGATTGAGATTAACTTTAATCTCAGTTTAATTCACTCTTCATCTTTTTCTAGTTTTAAGAATTAGAAAAAGATAAAGAGTAAGTTAAACTGAGATTAAAGTTAATCTGCATTGGTAGAAATGGCCATTAGGCCCAGTTCCACCATCTCCAGTTAACTTAATCGGCCGGTCCATTGGAATTGACCAATCGCATTTGTCGTTAAGCAAAATTAACAAATGCGATTGATCAATTCCATTGAAATAACCGGTCGGTTAAGTTAACTGGAGATTGTGGAACTGGGTCTTAAAATCTCATTGTGTGTAGACACCGCTTTACTGGGGTGGGATCCCTGACGACTGCCCAGGGCTACGTTCCAAAACTCTACTCTGGCTGCGTTCAGATTCCCCACCCGGGTCCCCAAGTATCATTTTATCCTTGTTGTTTACTGAATATTAAACAAGAATAAAACGATACCTGAGGGCACTCGGGTGAGGAATCTGAACGCACCCTCTGATAACTAAAACTCTATAGTATACGTAACGTAAACTATAGATTTTTAGTTCCTGTAGTACGTTTCGGAACGCACCCCAGCGTGCCTATGCTTAAGTCGGCACTGCGAAGCATTTCAACCGTCCACAGCTGTATTTATTTGGACAATATAAAGTTTAACGCGATTCCTGTACGATCGACTGTCAATAACGGTATCATTATGAAACATTTTAATTTTGTTATCACGAATTTTTACGCCTGAATATATATATATATATATATATATAGGTACATCGACATTATCGTTTTTATCAACGATACGGTTGATAATAACGTTTCTCCCGGGTATCCTCCTGCGATGTTGGCGGAGCACCGGACAGGACGACAGATGGCAGAATGTCTCTGGTAACGTTGCACGTGTTACGTTGCCACGGTTTGGCGAGGCTCGCTATTCCTTTGCGATTCATAGCAACCGGCAGGCCGGCGTTGACGAGGCTCGCTGTTTTCGCGAAATTCTGCCGCGACATGTCGTACACGACCGTCGAGAGGGGTGCGCTCAACAGCACGGACTACAGGATATTTTTCAGTAAGTAGATTCGACGTGACGTAGTCAAATACGATGAGGCAACACTCGCGGAAGTTGGGACTCGGGGCACCGAGAGCCGTGAACTTCGCAAAGGTCGCGGGGTCACGGATGCACGTTCGCGCGTGGCACGTCATGCACGGTTCCGACGTTGTTATTAACTGACTTGCTCGAATTTTCTCGAACGACACGGCACCGCGCGAAACATCGCGTACGTCCTGGGGCTCGATTCTTGAATTCATTCGCAAGAGAAACGTATGCGCAAATTCAGCTCTTACAGAAAAATTGCAAGTTGATTGGCTATTGCATGACTTTTAGCCAATCAACTTGTAGGTTTTTAGTAAGAGCAGAATTTGCGCATACGTTTCTCTTGCGAATGACTTCAAGAATCGAGCCCCTGTACGGTGAATAATTCAGGGGACTCCGATCGACCGCGCGCCTTTTTGCAAGTGTCGGATTTCGATCCCGAGTTTCAAGTTCGTTACCGCGTAACTTACGGCGCATTTCGCGCTAAAATAGCGAGTTTTTAAATGGCGAGCGTCCGCGAACGATTTTTGTTACGGTCACCCGTATTATTTCGCGCATCGATCCAACCCTATATGACCGTGTGACATTTAACTCCGGTGAAAGTACAGACGTTAGGAATGAGGAAGCAGTCCTGATTATGCTCTAGACATATGTTCTTACACATTCATATTTTCCTCAAATTCTATATTATTTTCTTTGTATCAGAAATTTTTCTGAACTATTTGCATAAGCCATATGGAATAATATGCACATACTATTTTGAATATATATATATACATATCTTTTAAAATATTAAAAATTTTTTTTTATTCTTACATAGAAAATGAATTGGGTGTTCCAATATCACCCATGCATGACATTCCGCTCTATGCCAACGAAGACAACAAGATCCTGCACATGATTGTCGAAATACCAAGATGGACAAACGCTAAAATGGAAATATGTCTGAAAGAGACTTTGAACCCCATTAAGCAAGATGTTAAGAACGACAAATTGAGATTTGTCGCTAATTGCTTTCCTCACCATGGCTACATATGGAATTATGGAGCTTTGCCCCAGGTAGGAATTCTTGTTTCTTGTTTCTATATCACAGAGGAATAGTATTTATTCAAATTTATTATGACATAAAATGACAGAAACAGGAATCTGAGTTTTCTGCTTAAGAAGCAACTACTCAATCACTGAATTATTCTGCACCTTTATATATATATGTAACGCTTTTTGTAGCTTTAGAAAATTTGAAAAACAAAAAAAGAACTTTTTTAAATAAAGAAAGAAAAATTTAAACTTTATAATTTAAATTTTAAAAAATATTACATTTTGCCTGTATCTATTACTTGTTAAGATAAACTATTATTCTTTTTGTGATAATATATGTGATTCAATAATGATATCATTGATTTATTATCTGAGCATAGGAGAAAGTATGAGTGATTACATTGACAATAAGTGTATATCTATAATCTCTTATCTCATGTTTATACATATATCTTGCACATATGTGAGCATATAGTTCAAAGCATACACTTGTCAAGCATTTCTTTAGTCAAACATTACTCCTGAAATGTTATCTTATTTCCTGGTTTTTTAAAGAGAAGATATATATATATTTTTTATTTCGTATTAAAAATTAATATATAGTTTTCCAATAAGAGCTACCGGATGTTTTTAGGTTTTGTTTGAAATGCGACAACACTGTTCGATACTTGTGTCGGATACCTGTTATCTGTAGGTCATTACAAATTACAATTTTAGTCATGGAGCGATGGAGGAATTAACATCTCAGATTTTCAGCCACACTTTCACGAACCGTGGCAATATTTTCAGTTGAACGTTTTGCACGAGCACGCACAGGCGTCGGTACATCTTTTACAGATCCAGTTTCTTCGAATTTATGCACTATACTGAGAATTGTTTTCTCTGTTGAGCGATTATGCAGACCGAAAAAATCACGAATTTTGCGAAATGTGTTTTTTACAGAACACGAATTTCCGTAATAAGTTTTAACGATATGAACACGTTGTTTACTGTGTATCGCTCCTACTAAAATTGTAATTTGTAATGACCTACAGATGACAGATATCCAAACAAACATCGAACAGTGTTGCCGCATTTCAAACAAAACCTAAAAACATCCGGTAGCTCTTATTGGAAAACTCTATATAATACTATAATTTATTTTTCTTACTTGCTGTTATAATAAAGGTAATTGTACTAAATAATATATTTAATTAATAGACATGGGAAAATCCTGACGTTTTGGACGAAGCAACAGGCTGCAAAGGTGATAATGATCCTATTGATGTTCTTGAAATAGGATATAGGGTGAGAAACAATTGTAGTGACATATTTCATATAAGTAGTTTTATTTATCATGTAATAATTATCAATAGAAATATATTTGCATTGATATAGGTTGCAAAACGAGGTGAGATATTAAAAGTGAAAGTTCTTGGAACAGTGGCACTTATTGACGAAGGTTAGATAATTGAATTATCTATTAATTAAAACTATTCAATATAGATGTATGTTAGGATATTTATATAGAAATAAAATACTTATATTTATATTTATATTTATATTTATGTAGAAATAAAATACTACAATATGTATGTTTCATTATGAACAATTTTTATTTTAGGTGAAACTGATTGGAAGATTATTGTAATTGATGTTAATGATCCTTTGGCAGATCAAATGAATGGTAATTATAATATTTCAATTCGTATTTACTAATAAGAATATGCACAATACTTAATGCGTTTCTTCCGACTAAGTTCTTGAATATGTAGAAAATTAGATTTTTCATTTGTGTATACTACTAACTTAATAAATAAAATTGCAGATATAAGTGATCTTGAGAAGCATTGTCCAGGTTTATTAAAAGCCACAATTGAGTGGTTTAAGATATATAAAATTCCGGATGGAAAACCAGAAAATCAATTTGCATTTAATGGTGAAGCAAAAACACGAGAATTTGCATTGCACATTATTGATGAAGTGCATCATCATTGGCAAAATTTAGTCAAACAGGAAGGGTCATCTGGTGAAATAGTATGGTTCGTAAAAATTAGTTATTAAATTATGTCTTAGATAAAGCAATTGAGATGTTATTCTATGTATTATTTTGGCAGTTCTAACGTAACAGTGGAGGGGAGTTCTTTCAAGATTACCACAGAAGCTGCAGAAGAGGTTTTAGACAAGGCACCTGAACCAGTGGAACCTCAAGCTGTAGAACCGATAGGTAAGTAAATATAACAATGGGAAGGAAATGTAAATTTCCTTTTTTTATGGAATTGGCATTCTCATTAGTTTTTTTTTACTTTTTTATGCATGCAATAATACTTATAATGCTCTAATTCACTTTCAGTTGACAAATGTTACTTCATGCACCACAAATTATAACAAGTTATAATGGGAACTAAAAATTGCATTTAGTTTTCGAAAATATTTGAATTATGGAGATATTATTAATGTTGAATGTATATATGAATTAAAACCCTTGTTCATTGAATTGTTTTTGTAATGATTTCAGTCGATAAATGGCATTACGTACACCTTAAATGAAGCTGAGATGGACATCTTTGTTCAATCAACTATATCGAAGTCGGCACATACCTACTCCGTTCGCTCATATTCAACAATGGAATTCTTTTTCATTTATCATTTTCATGTTTTCCCGCAATACATCATATTTTTTCATTACATTTAAATAATTATAAATAGCATTTAAACAATATATATGCGGTGCTACTGCTTATTTTTATTAAGTCCATTGTTAATAAATGCACGAATATATTAAACTGTACGAATAATATAGGATAAACTGTTTGTACAAGTAGCGTCTTTTCAGATAAGCTCCGCATATATATTAACCTTGTTATGATATTACATCCATGATGTAAAAAGAAAGGTAAACCATTCCCGTGGATGCGCAGTAGAGGCCAATCAGATTTTGCCCACAATACAGTAGAGGATCAATCAGATTTGGCCAAATGCGAATGGGCCAATCAGATTTTGCCCACAAATTCAATACTCGGCCGCCATTATGCGCAATGGTTCATCTTTCTTTTTACATCATGATTACATCCATAGCGGCACGTTTCGTCTATGAAAGAAACATAATCTCATTATGGGTTGTGATGTAGCTATACATTCTAAGCAGATGGGTTTCTTAGATAAAAGAATCCGGTTAGTTTTCTCTTCAGTATTTTTGCCAATATGGAGATAACAATAAACAAACTGGCCTGAATACAGATGTATCATTTCCAAGAGTTATCCCTATTCTTCATACATCATTTTGAGAATATTTGTATTTTAGATACGTTCTATCTATATTTTCTACATATTTCCTTCTCATTTGGATGGATACTCTTACCCAGTATTTTTCAAAAGATTTGATAAAGCCGTGATTGTGGGTGGATAAATAGATGTGATTACAAATTGATCCCATTGTATTTCACCGAGGCCACGTCTTTGGGCACTATGTTCCACAGATAGTGGTCTCCAAAGAGACATTTATACTCCCCGGAAAATGTACTTAGCAACATGTACTAGGAACTATGTACATTCTTTCACGTGACACGCATCCGCTTTGGACCTATAAAGTGGAGCGACCCTTTGGTGCGATAAATTCTGCAGTTAGGTCTCGAGAGTATAAAAGCAAATTGCCGTATCTACTAAAAAGATCGAATAAACGGCAATTTCTTGTTATTTTGAGGTGTAGAAGAACGAAAGTTGAGGAATTGCTATAGAATATAATCTGACTTGTTTGATTGCAAAGCATGTTATGAAATTAAAAAGAATATTTCTCTGCGTATGTATATGGCAAATCTAAAATGCTAATATTGATTTACCAAATATTAGGCATCGTTTGTTTATTAGATACATTATATATATATATATATATTTTTTTTTTTTAATATTAATATAAAGTATTCGAACAATTTTAATTTTAAAGTGGCAGCGTTTTGCAAGTTAGCAGAGACTTCATATCCGCAGCTTACTAAATCTTAAATCTAAAATTGTCATTGTCAATAAATTTATTATGGCGATTAAAATATGTATTGGCTCATACACTCTGAATTTAATATTTCATCTCAACTCGGACCGTTAGAAATGTCAGAAAGTAACGGAAGACAGTCACATCGAAGTGTTCTTTTTCTTTTTACTATATGAATTTCTCCATCCTCTAAGGGACGCAATACCATGATTTAGTAAAGTAAGGTAACAGGAGAGAACAATGATGGTAATGGCAATCGTAACGAGGAGAATAAAGGAGAATGAAAAAAAAAAGAGGGTCGGTCGATCAGGCCGAACGGCCGAGATCGTCTGGGGAGAACGGGACTGGATTTTTCCCTGGTGCCCTTCTCCGACGAATTCCCCGCAATCCTTTTCTTCCTTTTTTCTTCGTCAAAGCCACGGGCTACATCAGGTAGGTAGGTAGGTAGGTGAACTAGCAGCTGGAGGTATTGACTGGCGGCAAAATGTATCCGCGCCGAAGGCGGCCAAACAGGTGCACGGCGAGCGACGGGGACAGCCGAGCGAGTAGCGCGCGCTACCGGCCCCCCTCTCCGCGCGCCATTCGTCGGAGTCCGACCAATGAGCGGGCGGGACGCGCGCGCGCCTCTAGTGGCGCAGCCAACGGCAGTGACGGTGTCGCCTCACCTCGCGCGATTACCGCACAACTCGTTCGGCTATCGAGCTGCGCGTTTCCGTTCCGCGTCGAGCATCGCGTATATATACACATATATATATATATATATATTATATACATACATACATACACGGCAAGTCAGAGTTTCGCGTGCGGCGGACGTCGGTCATCGGTTTCGTCGTCCGCATCAACCGCCCCGATATTTCTTCCTTCCGTTGACGTTTGACGGTGTACTCGCGCGTGCCGATCTCTTCTCTCTCTCTTTCTTTCCCACTCGCGCCGCGCGCGCGAGCGTCTTCCGCGGTGAAGTAAGTGACGGTTCCGGGAATAAGGAGAGACTCGGAGAACCCCGACGGCGGTTCAGCCATGCGATTCTCGTGGATGCTCGCAGCCACGGTGCTGCTAGTTCTGGCCACGGGGGTGAGATGCAAGAGGAAATTCGACGGGGATTTCGAATTCGCCGAGGAGGTGAGTCAAGACGAACGTTTCGCCGAACCGCATTTCACCCTCTCGCGTTCGCCTGTCGCGCGAGGATCACGAGCGACGACAGGTTGACAGGTCGCTCGTTTTTTATTCTTTCCTTTCTTCCGGATTCGCGGAAGAGAAAGATACGCGGACGACCGGATACCCGTCTGTCGAACGATCGTTCGATCTGGACCGCAACTCCCCGCGGCGTTCCTTGCGGGGTGAGACGCGTTCGCTCGTTATCAGATGGAATATTGATAGAGACGCGAAGTGTCACACAATCGGCAGCGGCAATAACAACAGCGGCGACTCCGCCGGAGGGTGGCGCTTCGCCGTTGCGAATTGTTGCGAAACAACCACCTTTTGACGTCGTTTCGCCGCTCGCTCCGAAATTCAAGGGCCCTCGTACTACGGAAACCGCGATCCATCGATTCGAAGTTACGCGCTGCAACAAAACTTGGCGCGTTATGAATTTTCTACGACAAAAGCGTGTCGTTTTGACAATGCAGAGGGAGAGTGGCGATGCTCCTGCGCTCGTATTCATAATGTTTGTACAAACTGTTATACGTTTATTTCGTAAATGGAATATCAAGCGTACGTATTATTCAAGAATATATTTGGATATTTTTACAAAAACAGCAAATCTGTACGTGAAACTGTATGGATGGTACTATATGCCTGCGTCTGTCCACAAAATACTTGATCACGGGACAAAAATCATTGAGTCCTTCCTACTTATTCCTATAAGTCTATTATCAGAAGAAGCCCAAGAGTCACGCAATAAAGATGTAAAACATTATCATGAATTCAGTACTCGAAAATGTAGTAGGATTAACACAAATGAAGATTTAATGCATAAATTATTTATTTCATCAGATCCGTATACATATCCACTTTTTATTTTATTTATCCTGCCGTATTTTTACCCAGCGATCATTATTAGAGATCGATTTATTGCGAGATCCTTTATTTATGTTCGATCTTTTGACACTATCTTTATTATTTGCCAAGCGACGTTTAGCAAGTACCGAATTTTCGTGCGTTATTTTTTATTTATGTTCATGCGCGAGTTATGCGCGTAATCCTTTATTTGTACTCAATATTTGGACGTTGTCTTTGTTATTTGCACAAAACAATGTTTAGTAAACGAATTAACGCGCGTTTTAAGATGCTCGCGTTATAATATGGCGATTGCCATCGGTTTCCGAGTAAGACGATGGCTAAAAGACGTCCGAGGAAATTTCAAAAGATGTCCGAGGAACGTCTGGATATTGGACGCCCTTTAGATTTCTAGACATTATCTTTTATTTGTCTTATCTAGGTTTGTGTTATTTTAAGATCCAGGCATCGATTCAGTTTGAGTAAATTCTTTTTCTTCATAGTATAATCTTAAAAGATACTCCTGATAAAGAATTTTGTGAGTCGAATAAAATTGATCTTCAAGAACGATTTTCTGAATGTACATAATTCATGTTTACATGTGTGCACCAGCCATAGAATTAAATACTTCGTATAACCATGATAATAAACATGAAGAGCCAATCTTGATACTTTAAGATATGACATAGATAAGTAAATTAAAAATTCAGTTACTTACCTGTTTTCGTGAATAATTCCATTGAATAGTTGCACAAAATTAAGCGTCAGCGAGTTTGCTCTGCAAACGATTACAATAGTGGCTTGTTTAACGGGAACACCATTGTTTTACGAATTGAGATAGAGAAATTAACTCCATATAGGACGAATCATGAGTATTATACCGACAGAAACACTACTTTTTATTAATACAAAACATTTGGGAAGAGCTCAAAATGAATGTACATAATTATGTACATTAGGCCTTAACCCGTAAGTGCTCGCGTGACTTTTTTTGACGTATGTGTCGCGTGAGAGTCAATTTGACCGACATTTTAATTAATTTTTTTATGTATATATATAAACAAAATTTTTTTTTTATTTATAAATAATTATAAACTGAGACACGTTTTAAACATGAAATAATAATTTTCAAGCATTAGAAATTAAAAGAAATCCATATTTTTAAAAATATTTCTTTATGTAATATTTTGGTAAGTAAATTCATAGCTTTCGTCTGGGTCAGTTTGACCCCCACGCGCGTGCTTACGGGTTAAGGGGTTAAGAGAGACATCATTTCGATCTTCGTCTCAAATATCTTCTCATTTATCCGAGAAATGATTTTTCCGGCACTCCTTTCGCCTGGCACGGGCTCTCTTTCCGCTCGCAAATATCTCCGCTCACACTCGCGCGACTTCGCTACTGAATTACGAGTGAATGTACACGCGATCGGCTGAGATTCGCTCTCCTGCGGCGATCGCGTTGGTACGTCGTAACGTACAATTACGGCGTGCCGTGGTTACGCGGAGAAACGCGGAGTGTGTCCGCGGCTCTTACTTTCGCGTAACTGGATCTCGACTAAAATACGGGTTATTCTACGTAATTGTTTATTTTGTGCGTGACTCGCACGTGAACGCATACGCACACGCAACGCGCGCGATCAAATCACGTTCCGCACGTTGTCGATAACGGAGATCGCGAACGTCGTCATTCAACCCTCCGGCTTTTTTCCGAGCGATTCCAGGGTGCCGTTAAAGAGAGAGAGAACATTCCTCTCGCCCGTTTCTGCTCTTCTTATATTTTCTGCAACGAAAAGCCGGCTTTTGCGCAAAATACAGCCAGGGTCCGTCTATTTCTTCCCTTTGTCGAATTTCGGGTGTGCCAAGCGAGCTTTTTCTTCGTTAGCCGAATGCCCTCGGCTAACGATGCACGGTTTGAGTTTTGAACCCCGCGGGGCAAACACGAAGCGTGCTTTGCCGGCGGTTTGCCTCGCGTGCTGCTTTGCACCAGGTAGCACCGCGGGGTGTTCCGAAACATCCGTGGCCTCGTCGCCAAGTTCGGTGCTACACGGGACAAGCGCGTGCAACATTGATTGATTTGAAATCAGCATGGAGATCGTAGGGAAAATAGGGCACAATCCTGCAACCTGCTAGGTGGCGTGCAAGAAAACCGACACCAAATATAAATGCGAGAATATGCAAAGGGGTTCCTCTCCAACGGAGCTTCTCTATTATTATCTGATTAATGCAGCGGTTTGTGACCAAATTAAATCGGAAAAACTTTAGAAAAATTACATCTTAATCATTCTAACATTCTGGTTAGAAACATTTTTGAGAAGTTATAAGTATAATATACTTACATTAGACGGAAAAATCAATAAGGTTGCCACAACCACAATAATAGTAACATTTGGTAGTTTTGTGTAGTGCATCTGTATGTATATGTTTGTCTCAACATTCACTATGTTTGCTGTACGAAATGCATATAGTTGCCTTCACATCAATGTTAATGTGAACCACAGGACGTGGCTGTACCAAATGTTATTATTATTGTGGTTGTGGCAACCTTATCGTTTTTTCCGTGTAACTATTATTATATACTTATGTTTTCTATAGTAATTTACATTTGGTGTAAATACTTATATTATTTACTAATATTTTATAACTATTTACACCAAGTGTAAATTACTATAGAAAATCAATTTACTGTTGATTTTATATTTTTTCTGTTAGTTCTGGATTTCCTAATATACTGTAGCATGTATTTCTGTTTTTTTTCCTGCCAGTATATTTCTGATTTCTTTCTTGCCATCGTGACACGTGTTTTCAAAGCCTTGAAACTTAAGTTCTACACTCAATTTCTATACATTATGTTTATTATATTATTGCAGTTTCCAATTATATGCAATATATTCTATAGGATTGTATTATATTAAAAGAAAAATTTTAAAAATTTGGGGGATTTTTTACTTGTCGATAAATTTTCTCTAGCATGTTTTAGTTGCATTCCCCACGAAACCATAAGTTTATTCTTTCCATTTTGTTAGGTTAATCTGGCATAATTCGGAAATAATTAGGAGTTTCTTGTATTATATAGCATGTATTATATAGCAATCCGCATTGCAATTGCAAACTCGCACAAGAGCCGTTCGTTCCACGGCCGCCGCGGTATTTACGCGAGACATTTCGCATAAATATCCCGAGTCTCTTAGCGACTTGTCGGCGTTTACCGGCGCGTCTGAATGCGCCATCGCTGAGAGGAGACACCGCGTAAAACTCCGGAGTTCTTCTCGCTTTTGTGTGCGTGCACGTGGATGGGCGGGGGCAAAACGGAAGAGACGTAGTAACCGCTCGGGCGAGGAAACGATAAGAATTGTCGGCCTCGCGAAGCTTCCGAGCGCGAATAATGGGACCGCCTGTCCTCCCGGAGTTATTGCGGAGCATCGTTATGCGTCCCCGCGATTTGTAGTTCCAATAATCGACCTCGGTGGTCCCTTATCGTATGCCGCCCGGCGGACGATCTTTATGGGTACCTACGTGTCTACGCCGTCTTTCGCCCGTATAGGTACGTATACCGGCGAATCGATTACCCGCACGTAAACGCGAAAGAATCCTCCGTCTATCGATCCTCGACAAACGTTGTGTGCGACCCAGTGCCTCGAAGGCAAACGAGTGTGTGTATAGTTAAGTGCAGTTAAGTACAGTTGTCGCGTGTTGTATTCTCTTACTTTCTCGTGTATGTCCTCCTCCCGCGATCCGTGCATTACCTCGGCCGTACGATCGTTTAACGTTAAACGCCGCACGCTCGTCCGATCCCGAAAAGCTTGTTGATTCACTCGTACAGCGTGAGAATCCCATTCAACGTCAACATGACGTGCGGGAGCCACGCAGCCGTATTTAACGCTGAATGCGTGGCGAAAATACGACCGCTCTCGATGCGACGCGTCTCCTTTAATAGAATTTATATTTGAAGCCATACGTTTCACCTTACGCGATTGTCAGTTTCTCCCTTTTCATCGACGTGATAATTCGCGAGTAATGCGCGATATGCAACTTAAAAATTTGTGTCTTAGCGAGTTCCAACAAATTCGTGAATTGTGTTTTTAATAGACTACATTATTACATCGATCTTGATTTACATAATTTGCTTTACAATATGAGATAAAATGACAAGCTGAAATCTTGAAAAAATATTAAGATGATTTATTCTCTTTTAATATATTTTGAATTTAATATATTTATTATAGAGAATGGGGTAGTCAAATTCAAGTAGAGTTTAACGTGTTAAATATATCATTTCAGAGCATTACTAGCTTTTGTCATTGTTATTACGTACTGAAACTAAACGAGGTAATATAAAAGAATAATTTGTATGTTTTATGTTTTCCCGCTTTTGTATATCTCTCTTTATATCTTTATATTTATAATTTATATATACCTTCCGTTTACATGAACAAATTAATTTGGAATATTAAGTATTAACTAAGATATCATTACATGCTTATAATACATATAATCCGACATGCATGCGCTCGCGCATCGGGTTGATAGCGCTCCTGCGGAAATGTCGGATTAAATTAAATTTACATAGAAATACATCGTAATCTTTCATACCGTGCACGAACTGTTTGTGCAGAGAATTATATTTTAGAATACGGAATGTACATAGCATAAATCGTACGGTCGCATAAATCACGTCGTTGCATATAGCTTTCCCCGAACACGATCGATGCTCCACGTATCGATATGACTGCATCCGAGGACTCGGTCGGGCGACAGGCCGCGATGGCGAGACAAAAGAATTTATTTTATCGAGAGAGAGAGAGAGAGAGAGAGGGAGGGAGATTTAAATGTTTTTTATACTACCACGGTGTCGATAGTACAACGCAGTTGTTTGTAGCTTGCACTTTTCACAGTGCGTTGACAGTTCTCCGCGATGAAACGTAGCGCGAGGCAATGTTTTCGACGTAAAGTTGTGATTTTCGATCGGGTTCTCGTGGAATTCCCATTTTCCCTTCGACGGATATCGCGTAACGCGAGACAAACGCACGCGCGTATAAATTTGCATTCGTTTTTCTCTCGTTTCGCAGAGCGGTTAACGCCTGCCTGCGGTTAACGCCACGTAGTTAAGATCGCTGCAACTAAATTCGTTTCCGCATCGCGGAATATTTCGTAGAGTCGTCTCGTTCATTTCCGTAATTGCGAAACTTCGCGATGACCGCGACAATTTTGGGCGGTTTTCCGATCGTCTGTCCATATCCCTAATCGCGCAGTAACATCGATGTTCGAAGTTGGCCGATCGCTTCCGTACGTGATGCTCGTTCTTGAAGCGCGTGTGGTATCTATAATTTTCCAATCGAATGCATCGGGTTAATCCTAACTCAAAATTTAGACCGGTTTGAAGTCAAGTTTACCGCGTTTCGACCGAAATTCGCTCGAGTTTCTGTCGAACGGCAGTTACCGTGATGTAGAAACTACTACTTTGCGAGTTTCCCCGTCTTCGTTGTTTTTCTATCGATATTTACTGAAGCACAAGTTCAGGCGATAGAATATTTTCGACGTTAATGTAGTGGCTGAAATATGCGATGTAATCTTAGTAATGGCAACGCAGTCTAAAAACTGAGAAGAAATTCCATCGTCAAAATATATATAATACTTTTATTCATTTAATATTTGACAGTGTCATAATTTTATAATAGAGAGCAAGCTTAATTAAAAGATAAATGTGAATAGGCCAAATGTCGGTCACTGCGGATCTTGGTGCGTAATAATAATTTTTGTGAATTCCCTGTTCATGCGAACTGCGCGCCGCATATTCGTCGGTCTTGAAACACAATCCTTACAGGGAATGAACAGGGAATTCACAAAAATTATTATTACGCACCAAGATCCGCGGTGACCGACATTTGGCCTATTCACATTTATATTTGACAATTTCGTCGGTCTTAATCTTATTATTATTTAAAATACGTCGCCTGAAACTTGACGTTTATCCAACATATATACATATCTGTTATTGCGAATATCACCGCATGCCTCGATGGTCGAATTGGTAGGACGCCCGCACGGATTGATGTTATTTTTCGCAATAATTTCTTTACAGTATTCCGGGGAAAGGGGGGGATCTTATAGATGCCTGTTAACATCAAAATTATTAAATTGCTCGTCAATTTAACATGTGAATTTATTCCGGGTTCATGTAAGGACTGTGTTTCAAGACCGACGAATATGCGGCGCGCAGTTCGCATGAACAGGGAATTCACAAAAATTATTATTACGCACCAAGATCCGCGGTGACCGACTTATTCACATTTATATTTGACAATTTCGTCGGTCCTAATCTTATTATTATTTAATTAAAAGACCTTGCGCTGTATTTTTATATTATTCATTTAATACAAACAATAATTTGATTCTCATTCCGCTTTTATATCGATTTTCATCTTTTTTGCCAAAGGAAAAGTCATGTAATACTGATTTTGACATTTTACAAATTAACAAACGGACTTGCAAGGGTCTTTATTTATCAATGCCCATCTCTCGCCTTTGTTACGTTTTTGCGAATGTCGAATTGTCGGCATCTCGTCGGTCGACGTCGCGGAATCGCGGATTATGGAATACCGCCGTTTGCATACCGGTGCACTGCAGCAGAGACAGGTGAAGCAAATCGCCTCGAACACGGCAGGTGGTAGGAATGTCGGGAATGTCGACTGACACCTCTAGGCAACATTTGCCAACTCTCGCCGTGTCACATCCATTCGCCTTACGATCCTACACTCGGCGATACCTTCGCTCGGCGAGTTTATTGTTTATGGCTTGTAGGCAAGAGAGTACACCAGGCGCGGTATATACGTTCATTTTTGCACTTAGGTACGATATTATGGCAAAAGTGTGCTTTTGCCGGGATATAACAGCGATGCTTTAATCGTGAATCATGATAAAATTGTGCACTTATAATAAAATGGAATTAACGATAACTTGGAATTACGATAATTTTCTTGAAGGGTGAGTTTTAATTGCTTTTAAGCACTGTTTAAATATTACAGCAATGTTGCTTAACATATGATACTTGAGTCAACGAGTCTGTGCAAGCCGTTTATATTTAAATCAATAATAATAATTATAATTTCCTAAATTCTATTCTTTTTAAAATTTTGTGGCTACTGTTTTACATTAAATACTTTTTGGGACATCTTTTTTTGAAAATATTTTTCTGGAACGGCATTATAGTCATATGGATAAAGGAGAATAGTTTGCAATTTTTTCGAGTTTTAAATATCATTCATTTTTTAAAAATGAAATAGATTTGCATCTCGTTCAGTTTTCCAGTTTTCCAATCACGTTAGAATCCTTTATTATAGAAAATCTATAATAAAGCTATACTCATCGCGCTTACGAAATGTTCTCACGTATCTTATTGCAATTTTCTATATTGGAATTCGATGAGTCAGAAGCTTGTTATTCGTTGATAATTGTTTTCCGTCTAATAATTCCTGTAGGATTACGTTATTATTAATTTCATCGGCATGCTCTCGAACTATGTTTCTTTCTTATTTTATATTACATTTTATTTCTTTTATCTGGATATTTGCAACCGTGATTGTTTTGAACATTTAAGATAGCTGACAATTATAATCCTGTTATTACCGTTTAGAAACTTCGTGGGATTCTAAAAGAACTTTCTGTTACTGCTGCTACATTTTTCAAGTCACGATTTTCCATATAATCATTCACGATCGATGACTCCGAACTAGATAAATCCATCGAAGGCACCGCGAAAATCTTTCTTCCATAGCCAGACTATTTTTGAAAGCTCGCACCGCCGCACAACATCCTCCTGCCGCATTTCATAAAAGTATGCGTCGAAGCACGTTAGAAAGTTCATAAAGGGATTCTACCTCTCGTCTCGCGCTCGCGGCACTCGAAATTTCCAAGTGTCAGGCGCATATCCGGCTTTATTTGCCGCCGTCCTTCAGCGGGCTGACAACCCCTAAATTGGCAAAGGCATTTTCCGTAGCCCAAGTTTCGTCGGCCCTTTGTCTTCGTAGTGATTCGCCCCGTCAGGCAACCGATAGTTTTCCAATTTTCCAAACGCGGCTCCTACCGCCGCGGACGACTCACGGTCGAGTATGAGAGCGACATCGATCGCCGAGAATATCGATTACTGGCTTAAGAGGTTAACCGTATTGGCTGTTTGCGCATCTATTTCGCGTTTCTTGGAGTTATATCCTACTTTTCACGAGTTCGACCCAGATGATCTGTGTCGCGTAAATCGAGCCGTTTGTTCCAGTGTTTCGTACACGTCAAATTTTTCATCAAATTTTGCTTGATCGATCGTAATGCATCAGCTTACATTCGCATCTCGTTAAAATTTATAATGTTTTAAAAGATTTATGCACGACTGAGCGACTCATATTAATAATTTATCGCTCTTTTATTACAAAATGTTTTTCGGGTATTTTACAAGGGTCGCAATTATTTACTAACACGCATATAATATTCGGTGAACATATCAGTAACGTAATTTTGACTTTTCGTAAAATGTATGATGAAAATATGTAACGATATATGACGAAGGTATGTAACAATATATGAGATGAAAATATATAACAGAATATGACGGAAATATGTAATTATATATTATTATTAACTGTAAAATATAGGCTTGTAAGGATATTTCCAAAATTCGTTAAAAGGATTCTAATCACAATGTATCTTTGGCTGCTTTTCCAGCGAGAAAGAATAATTTTATGATTTCCATTCCTCCGCTGTGCCTTATAACTTTTGAGATATACGATCGGAATAATTCGTGCGAGACCCACGGCGTAGTAGAATAACCGCGTGACCGATTGTAAAATTAATCCCAAGGGCTATCGCTATGTGGTAACCGTTATCATCCCTTGGGATCTACCTTGCAGGTTTGATCCCGCCGAACGATCGAGAAACTGCGGGCAAGTTTTGTCCCGCCGTTGTAATCTCGTATGCCGCGGAATCGACGCAGTTCCCCCGAAACTTTCCCTCTTGCGGAGAGAACGCTCTTTCGGGAGGCAAAGATGACTTTTCCGGAATTCCGGGAGCGTGTGCCACAATCGGATCGTTCAAAGTGAGGGAGGATCTTGAAGCCGGGACTCGATCGACCCTCGTCGTTTAAGCTGTTCTCCGTCATATAATTGATTTTAGAAACAAAGTTTCGAGTTACGCGCGAATAAATTTCCTATACCTATTCGCAAGGCTTCCCGCCGAGCGCGAAAATCTTATCTTGCTTCTACCCGCCGCAAAGTTGAAAAGCGCCACGGAATTTCTGGTTACCGCACCGTGACATTATCCGCGCTCTTAATTAACGACTCTTAATTAACAATGACTGACGTATAAATTCGAATAATGCAGCGTTGTGTGCCGTAAATCTTGTTATCCTGAATTACGTTCTACCTCTATTCTGGCTATTTTAACTTACTGTATGTATATATATATGTATCTGTGTCGACGAATGCTTTCTTTGAAACCCCGACCTTAATTTTAATAAAAGATCATTTGACGTATTTATCGTATACGTATTCATCGATTTGTCTTGAGGAAAGATTCCTATTTGTTGCAAATTATGAATTGCTCACATTAAATACACATTTTGGCAGTCTATTTATAACGATTCTGGAAAAGTAAAATTTGTTTCAAATTAAGCAGACAATAAGATCTCTCCTCTGTCTTATTGCATTTCAGTTCAGTTAACTCCGTTCGCCAAGTTTTTCAGTTTCAATCGCTCATAACTCGGAAACTATTGATACCTCGATACTCCAGTTCAGTTCAGAAACTCGAAGAGTTTGTTACGTAAATCAAGATCCATTCCGATATAATATTGACATCGATAAAACCTGCTGCACCATGAGAAAGCAGTACGTATCTTATCGTAAAGCTCAAGTAAATTCTCCACGCAAGGGACGACCGCATGTGTAATGGCGATAAACGCAGTAACATATACCAGACATGTGGACGATCTCTTATCTACCGAGACTTAACGCCGAGTCACGGCAACCAGGAAACTTCGGGATCCCGCGACAGAAATCAATATTTCTTCGTATTTCCGCGTGAGAACCTCGAGCGTAAAACGTCACGACGTTTCCGTTTCTCGACGATTCTCGACGACTCGAGCCTTATCTTTCGTCTCCGTGTTGAGATTAAGGCGGCGACAACTGCAAAAGTTTCCCTCTTTTATCGCGACGTTGCGCAGATCATTCGGTTTCCCCTGGTTATTTGTGCACGATCCAGATGATGGAACATATTCGTCGGCTGTGAACCGTTTCGTCACCATTCTTTCGTCCTGTCCCTTTCACCCTTCCTCCCCTCGATCCCTTCCACCCTCGCGCTTTCTCCATCTCCTCCGTCGTCTCTTTTACCCAGCGAAGAGGAAGCTGCGGATAATGCTGGCGCGAGGGGGAAGGAGATGCAACGAGACTGACTGGAAGCGGGCGGAACCAGGACGATGCTGTTGGATAGTAAAATATTGGCCAGACTGGCGGGCGCCGACGAACGACTTTTTCATCGGACGCTTTCGCTTCGACGACGACCGGCGACAACCAGGACGAGTACTACTACCATCACTGCTCCGATATGGGTTAGGTCTCTCCATTCTGCTCTAACTCACCCTCTTTCTCCCTCGTCCTTGTGGTCCCTCTTCTCCATCCGGTTGAGTTCTTTTCCCACTCTCGTTCGCGTCCCACGCTTCTTTTACTATCATCCCCGCAGACCGATGGCGTCAGTACGGGGCCTCTGAAACTTTTAGCTTTTCCTCCCCTTTTAGAAGTATCTCACCCTATCGCGACGCTTCCTGTATATTTTTTATATCGCTTCGCCAAATAGCGGCGCGAAAATAGATTTCGTTTTAATACCCTTTGCGAGCGCGACGGGCGGCGTCTTTCGCGAGCTCATTGAAAATTTAGCTAGAGACTTCGCGCGCGAGAGCGATAACTCCGCGAGATTCTTCCCATTGTCTTTGTCTGACTCGCGAGAGTATTAAATTATAATTCCGAAACTTTCGTGATTTATATACGATCAATATGTTTGCTCATCGACGAGAGGAATATGTGCATCAACGTTTCATATAACTTGGTGACTTTAGAAAATCGTTGCAGATGCCAGCTCTTAGATACATGAATTTCCAATAAAACGATGATATTATATTCCTGTGCTATGCAATATTAACCGAGGTTATTATGATTTAAACATTTATATTTAAAACATGTTTTTAGTATTACACTATTTTAAACATGTAGGTATCTGTTTTAAACGTGAACGAACGTATAAAAAATGCTTTGGAAAAAATTTTAATTTAGATTTTTCGAGTTAAAATATTAAAATATCACTTTGAATCGTGTATATTGGTAAAATTTATTTTTCAATAAATAAGCGTAATAGAGTAATCGTTAAGTATTAAAAATTAAAAGCGTAAAGCACGAAAAATAAAAACAGATAAAATGTATAATGTAATAAATAGATTACACAAATAAAACAAAGAAAAATTATATTTAAAATGATGTTTAAAAATTAAATTTTTTAACTAATATTTTTATTATTTCGGGCCCGTATTTACAGTTATGTTTTTATTGAAAAATGCAGCTGAAATTAATCTTGTGGCACGATATGGTTTAATAAATAAACCGTACAGATCAATTTGATATTCGTTACGTCATATTTGTAACCGCGATTCAATTAAGAAATTTAGATGAAATTTATCTTATGATACAACCTAAGTTTAATTTCTCATGATTCAATAATCGATTCTTGAGAAAAGATTATACGTGCATATATGTTAATAGTTTTTGGATCTTGTAACATTCTTCCAAAGAGAGCCTAAGAAAAAAAGAATTATTTTATGAGAAACGTGATTTGACGTCCAAGAATGGATTTTTAAAGCGTTGAAATTAAGAATTATAAAATACACTATTCTTTATTGCGACATTATTGTATTCTGAAAGATAATATTGGATGATAATTTTAAAATATTAATGCGATATTCAGTTGAATGAATAGAATATACATATATCGGTGTTATTTTATTTTATAAAGCGTTGAATATTTCGAGACGAATGTGTGTAATTCCGTTGGCGCTCAGCCTTGGTGTTTGTTATTGCGGCATACAGTGCGCGATGTTTACACAAGGTCGCTGCGCTACCATTCGTACAGTGAGAGCGGGCAGGTAGAATCGCGCCACGCGTCGTGTCGTTGTGTTCGAAACGCGAAATGTTCCCTACGAACAATTAGCGATTATCAATCTGCGGATTGATTAACTTCAGCAATTAACGTCATGTAAACTCCGTATTGAAGTTCGGCGGTTATTTATCGAAGCATTATTTCGCTCGATTTCTCTGAAGGAATTATAATCGTAGGGGATGGAAATTATAAATTATCGTTTCGTGATAATATTTATTTTAGTGATAATTACGTTTTTGGATTCTGAAATCTTCTATATCTTGCATCGTGCTTTGAATTTTCCATTTGAGTTTAATTTTCTTATACATAACGGAATAATGGACTAATTATTGAATCGAATGAGTCAAGTAATAGAAACCTGTGATATATTTTTCGATAATAATATTTCGCGTATTTCACGGGATTCATGCGTTCGAAGTGCATTGAATACGCAACAGTGATTTTTGGTTATATATTTCGGGCGGTTTACCGCGTTTTAATTAGTCGTTAAACCGACTTTATTAATTGTATCGCACAATATCAATACGAGATTGACGCAACCGCGAAATATCTGACTAGCTGAGGATAGTTAGTCTCAGAAAGTCAGCAATGAAGTGTATCGCAGCTTTGTGCAATCGTACTTTTTCCTTGTTATTTTTCTGCCACGATGTAGCAAAAAAATGCGCGTTGCGTGCAATTGACGTTGGGAGTGCCGTTTAAAGCGTTACGCCATCATCGTATTCTGGTAATTAGTGCGCGCGCGATCGTAATTAACCGCATTTTCGCGAGTGAGTGTTGTGAGGGTGCAATGATGGAACCTGAGAGGAAAAGCTTGAAAGATATTAGACGTTGGTAGAGTAAATATATGCATATTTTTTGTAATATATATTTTATATCAATATTATTATTTTTTTTATAAAATACGTACACATTTCATTTTTACATCATAATGTAAATATTTATTTTTTCTATGTGCATTAATCTGTTTTATTATTAAAATGATTTCTAGAAATCATATTTCTACAATTTACATAGAATGTAATACGTGTATAAAATATATATTATAGTATAGGTATAGTGTATATAAAATATGATGTGCAGAATACATAGTATATATTACATTATGTGTTTAGAACATATTCCAAACGTGTCTCTTAACATTGTTTGAAACATTCTTAAAAATATTCTTATTAAAAACATGTTTTGACAACAAGAAAGCATGGTTGTATAAAAGAAGCATGATTTTTACTAACCCTGATATTAACATACATATTACATGATAATCTTAGATTTTTCCGAGTTACCTCACACGCAAAGAACAATTTTGCTGAAATATCTAAAAATTTGGCCAGATACAGATCTGAAAATAATTTTGTTAGACCATTAAAAGTAACTATGTAGGGCACTCAAACATGACGATAATGCTGCAAAAAGTTTTGATATTGTAGCACTATTTTGAGCGTCCTACATAGTTACTTTTGATGGTCTAACAAAATTATTTTCAGATCTGTATCTGGCCAAATTTTTAAATATTTCAGCAAAACCATTCTTTCTGTGCACCATTCTGTTTATAATAAATTTATTGTACAGAAACACGCGTTGTTTTTTTTTGCCTTCATAATCAACAATCGATAAGAATCTTTATACATTGTGCTAAGAATATAATACTGTATCTCGCGAAGTTCACTTCAACGCAGCGCAAGCATACAGTTACAATTGTGTTCTTGTAACGCGTAAATGGTTCTTATTGCTGCATCGCGTTCTCTCTCTGGTGATGACATGCCACATTGCCGTCATAAAGAGGATTTTGCACAGGTATAAAAAGTAACTTCAATCTTCTGGTGGATTCAAGAATATATGGTGCGAAATGTAGTAGACATTTCGGCAGTGCATGCGTTACGCAACGTACATAACTGAAACCGGGAGAACATTTGTACGAAACGTGATACTGTTACACACATACACACATATCGCGCATCTAATTAATTAGATTACTCGGCCTATATATCCTATTTATATGGTGCAAGGAATTGTGTTTCGCGTAACTGTCTGGCCACGCGAGATACACGCGTGCAAACATACCCGAGTTTAATTTGAATATGTTGTTACCCAACACTGTATCGCAGCATGCAGTTTCGTTTAAATAATATTACAAATTAACAATTTCGCCCATTAGAAGGTAGCATAATCACAAAAAATTACGACTAAGGAATGTAATAGATGCAAAACAGTCCTTCATGAATACTAAGATTCATATTTTCGCCATATATTTCGTGGTTAAGTAGAATTATCTAATTTCTGATACGCATTTGCATTACAACCAACATGTTAAGGCTCCTGAGTAGTCACCGCGGCCATGTTGAAACTGTGACGTCAGAGGCGAGAAAAGACACGCTGAAGA
>NJRP01000308.1:33264-53316 GCA_003063835.1 Aphaenogaster floridana
GTATATATGTTTGTTATTCTATTTGATTAGAATATACTAATTAAAACTTAGAACTAGTTTGGCTCATTAGCTCTTTTATCCTAATTGTTGTTAGACAAAAATTATTGTCTGCATTTCGCGGTTAACGTTCGGATAATCGGGGTCGGCAATCGGTGGCGCTCGAGATTGAGATCCTTCGTTTTGTTGCCTTGTAACGGCGCGTACCGTCGTAATCTCATTACACGCACGTCGATCGATTCGGGCCGAAACGAAAGCGCCGGGTGCTCGACTCGCGTCGCGATAACGACAAGCTACAAAAGCCCGGGACGCGCATCGCTCGGCGCAATCTCGACATCGTTATTCCAACGACATAGCTCCGCGTACTAGCTCGCTCGCTTGCTCGCTCGCGCTTTTCCTCCTGCCCGTTTGTCTCCCGTGACAAAACGGACGGTCGTTTTCGCCGTTTACCCGTAACTCTTGTGCTGCGTCGGCCGCGTCAAGCAGTCGTGTCCGTGTTTGCGGCACGACGCGCGATTACTTGAAGCTCGCCTCGTCTAAAGCTCGCCGCGACGGCAAACGCCGCTACATCGTCCGCACCGTTTTCCATTAATCGTCTCTCTCTATACCATGCCCGTGCGAAATTGTGCGTAATTGGCACTAATCGTGACTGTGAGCGATTGAGGATGACAAGCGCTATAGAATTTTATCGTGACAGCGTTGATTTACCAGCGTGACCGACGATGACGGCTCACATTTGTTTGCGTAAATGAGGCAATCTAACTCAGGGATATATTTTCTCATTTTTATATTTTTAAAAATTACTTATGAAATCTCGTCTTTTCTCTTTCTCCCGAAAAATAATTTCAACGGATATTAGTACATATAACATATTAATTAGAGAAGAGTAATATTTTTTTACTTTTTATTAACAATTGCTAGTTTTTACTATTAATAAACTTATTGTATATAAGCATTAATATTTGTTTCAATGAACATAACTTAAATTTTTGAGAAAAAACATTTGTAGTAATTTTCTCCATAAAAGATAATTCCATTGTCAATATCGTAAATTGGAGTAATATTCTTTTCTAGCGGAGTTAATACCGCACTTTGGTAAACAATGATTCACGATTCCCTAGCCTTAAGAAAATGGTTGGTAAATATCAGGGATTCCTGTGGATAGTGAAACTAAAGCTTGTTGGTTATTTCGTTAAGTACTGGACAATCCTGAAGAGTCTTTTTACTATTTACATTCATTGTAAAGCTATTTTTACTGAAGCAATCTTTTTGATTTATGTTGATATAAAGTTTTATAATACGCTTAGGATAAGTATTACGTATCTGAATATGGACAGTACAGGTTTTACTTGATGTGAATTTTTAGATTAAATTGATATAATATTAATTAATGTTGCACAAATTACGCAAATATTAATTATATGAATAACCTCAATTTATTCCGAAATGAAAACTTCAAAGTGAATTTGTCATAATTTGTCGTATTTGTTTATAAGTTTATTTTATTTTATTCGACATCACACAGTCATTAAAATACTATTGATCTATCGATTAATTAAACCACCGGCACTTATCGATGATAAATTACCGTTTGATAAATTAGATCTTTATTGGAAGAGAAACATAAAGAAAATGAGCTGCACATTTGTGTCGCAATATATAAATGGACAAAACAAGAAGCAAATACGCCTTTTTAGCAGGTACATTTTGCTCAGGTGTTTGCAGTGAAGCAACGCGAAAGATCATCTATCTCAATCTTCCCATCTAGTCATAATGTTTTCAGAGATCGTGTTTTGCGTTATTAAACGCGGAGGAAACGTGGACGTAGTTTTACGTTTACGTAGCGTATGTCAAAGAGGACGTTCCATATACTCGCGTTCGGATCAATAACGCATACGCTCCAAATCGGAGCAAACCTTGCCCGTCCAATCGCAATGAATTGCGCTAGATTGAAAGATTTTGTACAATTGTTAATAATGTTTAAAAAAATGTCGATTATTGATTAATGATTTGATAAGATTTTTGAATGAGACCGTCTATTTAGAATGATTCATGTCGCACGTTGTATCTCTCTTTTTCAACATTGCGTTCGTTTTATAATCTGTGACATATTTATTTGCAGGCGATTGAGAGAATCGTGAAGTATATTATTTTTAACTGCTCAATATACATACATATATATATATATATACACATGGTGTTTCAGAATTGCACGGCACTATTTTAGGGAAATATTTTCTAGGTCAAAATGAACAAAAAAGTTTATATAAACATATGTCCCAAACTTGTTTATTAGTAAGATATTAAACAGTAAAGATTATGTTTAACAGTAAAACATTTATGTTTTCGAAGTGGCCGCCGTTTTGTTGAATGCAGCATTCAGCACGATGAATTCATGTTTCTGTGGCACGTCTTATAGCATCAGGATTATTTCTGATAGTTGCTGCAGCTTCCATTATGCGATTTCTTAATTCTTCTTGCGTGTCAACAGGTCTACAATAAACTAAAGACTTTATTCAATTCCATAGAAAATAGTCTAACAGCGTTAGATCGGACGATCATGATGGCCATTTAATGGGTCCATTTCGACCAATCCAGTGGTTACTGTATGTAGTATTTAAATAGTTATTAATAATGCGAGAAAAGTGGGCTGGTGCACCATCGTGCATAAACCACATTCCCTGTCAATTTCGTATTGGAATATCTTCGAAGATTTGTAGAAGTCTTTAGTTTATTGTAGACCTATTGGCACGCAAGAAGAATTCAGAAATCGCACAATGTAAGCTGCACTTCGAAAACATACTTTAAATGTTTTACTATTAAACATAATCTTTACTCTTTAATATCTTACTAATAAACAAGTTTTGGACATATGTTTATATAAACTTTTTTGTTCATTTTAGCCTAGAAAATATTTCCCTAAAATAGTGCCGTGCAATTCTGAAACACCCTGTATATATCTTGTTGTAATATTTCTTTCTTTTCCAAATATTAAGAATACGCTAGTTTTATTTAAAAAATAAAAAAGTACGGCGCGAAGAAACAAGACTGTAGCAATGGTCGCGTTCAGCAGACCAAGCCGCTCAGTAGCAATCGAACGTGATTGGCTCTTACTTTTAGAACCAACCAATTAACGTAGAGTATTGATAAGACGAACTCAACAGTTGTGTCTGCTGAACGCGCCTAATACTTGTTGTAGCGAAGTAAAATAATAATCAAGACTATAGATTCGATCGTATATTTCATTACACGTTTGTATACTCGCACACAAACCTAAGATCTCCTTTTATCATGATACAGCTGTTAGTTTACGCGAGAGCGCACTGTTATACCTTATTGTTGGCAGATTGCATTTAACGCGGTCTCGTGAACGCGACGTGTCGTCGCTGCACCGGAGGGATATTCCGACTCCGTATTTTGCTAGGGAGTGGCATGAACATATCGATTTTGCTGCACATCGCGTAGAGGCAGTCGGCGTAAACAGAAAATACTGCCGCCGCTGCGAAGAAATTAGAACATACTACTTGCGACGTCCGGTCAGTTCCGGACGCTGGTACGCGCGGACGCGAAAATTTCGTCGTCTACGTCCTGTTCGCTTCGTTGATTTCCATTTGGTGTTCTGAGAGTGAGATTTCGTGTATCCGGAGAATACATGAGATTACGTAAAATTTCATCCGACGATGTATCGTTGCGCTGCTTGCGAGCATCAAAAGTCGATACGTTAACATCGCAAGAGTTAACGAAGCTTATACTTTTCATTAAAAATCTAAATATGATCATGGATATTCGCTATTATTTTTTATTATTGAATGATGGATTGTTCGAAACGTCTGTTTGCATTGTTGGAAAACGATTAATTTTGTTCTTGTTTGACGGGATCGATATAATTCGCCGGCATTAAAGCGTCGCAAATATTCTGGTGGCGATATTTGTTCTTCCTTGTTAATTCACATTCCCGTGGATCGGTTTTCCAAGGAAAACGCTCGCGAATCGTACTCGGCAGACCGGCTACAGCTACGGCGAATGAGTTTGAAACTGCTCTCGTAACGCAACGACGATGTCGAACGAGGCGAGTTGGAGACTGAAATTGAAACTTCGGTTCGTACTCTTCGAATACGCGATGTAACAAGACCAACTGTACTACGCGTGCCGGATTCTAATTAGAATTTCGTAGGGATTTCATTTTCCACATTCTCGGCGCCGGCCCGTCAAATCGTCGGGAACATGGGTCGGACTCTCGATCGCATCGGATCGCAAAGATGTTGCATTCTGCTCAATTCCGTTCTTTTCAAATCGGAATGGCACTCGGTCGACGTTGGAGTTGAATTTGACCGTTTGAGAAAATTATTTTATTTTTGGCTTTATCGTGCCGTTTGTTAAAGCGCCGTTGTTCATTATCGTCTACAAATATAATCGCGTAAAAGCATACTGAAATTCTTCGATACTTGACGTGGTCGGAGGCGGTCGTCGAGCGACCGGAATTAAATTCAAGAGAAAAGTTGCACTTGCGGCCGAGCCGTTTGTGCCAAAGCGAGTGCTCTCTCAGCCGCTGTCCCAGGGCATTGTACAAGTTAGCAGCTGCAACTGGCATTAAAACTATTGAAACGTGCTGCTCCGACGAGATCCATTTCCACACGGAATGCCTCGTCAACGGTTCTGCGACGACGAAAATACAACGACAATGAAAAAAGCCGCACGGGAGGGAGGGGGAAGGGGAGGATTTTCATTTCCGTTTGGTTAATCCTAGCGCTCTTCTCTCTTTCGCGAACAATTTAATATCGTATTGTATACATCGCGGTGGTAGTAAATGCACTAATTGTAACAAAAGCGGTTCGCGATGATCGATAAAGAATTTATTACGGGTTTGCCGAAGGGCCTGACGAAAAAGGTCGCGTCAAATCTTGTGGAGCAATCGACGATAGCCGTCGACGAGAAACGAGGGTCTCGCCACAACGGTGAAAGAGATCGAGGTCGTCGTAAATACACCAGTGCGAAGTTTATTCGCGCGCTGCTCGATCCAAGTCGAGAATAATGGCCGGTTCTGGCGCATACAAATCTGCTTTGGGCGAAACGCGCATCCACTCTTGCCCGAGTAGAAGAATTCGGTGGCGAAATGCGAGGTTGGAGAGAGGGAAGGAGTGTGAGCTTAACGGAAGCTTAACTAACGGAGTGGGAACGTTCGGTATATGCCGACCGTATCGTCGGCATATAGCGGGGTGCAATGGAGGAGCTGGCACAGGGCAGGCCGACGGGCTGCAGGTGGAAGCGCGCTCTCATTGCGGTTTAGTTTACAATTGGCGGATCTGTAAACACATTAGCCCGCGCCGGCTGTGGCCGCCTCGACACAACGCGTTCTCCACCCTTCACCTCTCTCACCCCCGACCGACCCGATTGGAGAACGCGCCGCGATCCACGTCCGTCCGCTATGCACAGCACGTCTCGCGTCCCGTACTGCACTCGCAATAGGCGTGCTATTGCGTTCTCCTGCCGTCTAATTGTCGTGCAAAGTACTCCACATATCTCGTTCTCGTTGTCCTTGCGCGCTTAGGACGTTCAGCTGATAATTCCGTGTCCAGATTTGTCATTGCTAAAGCACGGTTGCCAGTCTTCGAAAGTAACACAATATCGACGTACAAGAATTATTAAACACATATATCACGATAATGCAAAATTATTAGTCAGGGAAATACCTTAATGCAACATAGAATTATTAAATTACGAAACTGGTCGAAACAGTTTTTTCAAAGAATCTCTTTTATACGAAAATGATACATATTTTTATTTTCCTGTATGATCAAATATCCGTACAAACATTATATTGTCGTTTTATATTAGCTCTCTAAATATTTGAAGGTAAATGAAGTATAAAAAAATTGTAGCGAAAGATATCGTGTTTGATGTAAGGATAATTATTATAGAGAAGATAGTCTCGCCGTTTTTTTATCCCTTCGGGCTTTTGCGTGTTCGGCCTGGCCAAACTGATTAACTCGTGTTGATTTTCTGTGTTCTCTTGTATAAACACGGTCATGCGGGGTTCCGTGGCCGCGCACGTTATATGGTTCGAGAGTTACGATAGATAAAAGGCTTTTATACCACATTCAAGTTATGTGTGTGTGGGTGTGTGGGATTAAAGCAAACATAGTATTCCAGAAACAGTTCGCTCGCTTCCTATAGAACAAGACGCGAATTCTGTGACGTGCAGGTGGGATAGTGTCATCTCTTGCTTTAACGAATCGATTTTCGAAGGAAGTCATTTTTATATTTATTTTTCACACACATACATACAGGATCATATATTTCAAAACGTGGTAGAAAAAGAAAAGAAAATCATTACGCATAGTTAAATATAATTGATTTTTTCTAGATTGAGAGAGAGTTATTACTTTAAAATACCTTCTTACCAATTTTAAGATTTCAAAAGACGTACAAGTTTTATACACATAAACAGAAAACTTTATGTATTTATATAAATTAATCTTTTTACTTACAGATATTTAGATTTTTTTCTTATCGAAACAATAACCTGTCCAATTATTATTTAAATTATACAAAGTTTAAACATTTCTTTCGAATTAAATCTTAATGCTCTGTATAAATAGCAAAACTTGTTTTTATAGAATTTTAAATATTCCTTATATATGGAGTATATTGATTTTTTTTTAAAAAGTATATAATGATTAACTGTAAATATATATGTATAATTAGAAATTGCAAAAGAGGTGATAATTTAACAGAAAAATTTATTCCAAATTTGTCAAAAAAACTTTCTTTTATCGTTGAAGCAGAATCTCATAAAAATAAATCAAGTTGCTATTAATGAATGTATAAACAGACGTAACCGCGAGAATTCGCGCGCTTCGTGAAGGGAAAATTATTCTCGCAAATTACTATTTTGATTTGTAGCGCATGATAAATTGGATAGGCCCTCGAATTTAATGAGCAATGCGATCCACTAATATCCGGATATTCTGGAAGTACTAACGAGCATATCCCGCTCGTCCCTCCTCCTCCCCTTTCCTACGACATGTACGACAGATATGTAAGCCGGATTTTGCATGTTGCCTAGATGTATCTCTCGAGACTGTCTGTCGACTTGAAGATTATGCACTTTAATGAAAAGGTATCCTCACGTCTGCAATGTGTGTTCAAAATCTGCGAGGCGTCTTGAGAGAATATGGCATGTTTGTGTATGTGCACTCGCTGCGTTTGCTTGAATCTCTAAGTTGTACGTGTATGGCAGTGTTGCTTATAGATTCTATATTTCTTTTCGAGAAAACGCGAAGATTATCTTAAAATTTTTTAAATAATAAATAGAGGAGCAAAACAAAGAATAGACTCGGATATTCAATGTTTATTTAAGAATTTAATAATTGTTATTCACATATTGAGTTTCAGAAATTTAAATAAATGTTAAAATTACATTTGAAAACTACATTTCAAGTAACTTTTAAGGTGTAATTTTAGGTTTAATTGAGATATTACAAATCTTACTCAAACTTGAATTATTATAATATCTTGCAATGCTCACAAGGGAACATCGCGATAGTGTTGATCGATTTTGAAATGAAATTTTTTTTTGACTGATAAAGACATGTTTCAAAATCACTCTGATATGGTCAAAAGTTCTGCAAAATGCCAGGAGGTTCCAGGATTCTAGTTCAAAGTCCCGGGGCAAGAGGGTTTGCTGCCCAAAAATGACAGTAGAGCTCACGCTAAAATGCAATGATAACGTACTCTGTGAACGCTTCATGTCCCACTGTACATTTCAATGCACTGTACATTAACAATTTTCACTTTGGGTAGGAGGCCCAAAGATGCCTCCAGCTTTCAAACCAGAATTATCTATCTTTCTCTTTCTGTTGCTAGTGCTTGCCCTTTATAGGGCAGCGATGCATTGAAATGTACAATGGGATATGAGGCGTTCACAGAGTACGTTATCATTGCATTTTAGCGTAAGCTCTATTGTCATTTTTGCGCAGCAGGCCCCCTTACCCCGGGACTTTGAACTAGAATCCTGGAACTCCCTGGCATTTTGCAGAACTTTTAATCATGTCAGAGTGATTTTGAAACATGTCTTTATCAGTCAAAAAATGTTTCATTTCAAAATCGATCAACACTATCGCGATGTTACTTTGTCAGTAAAATATTTTATAAATAAATTAATAAAATAGAATAAGGCAGTTGAAAAATTGATTTCATGTTTGTCAGAGAAAGAGAAAGCGAAAAAGAGAGAGAATTCTGTATTCGTATATACAATATAGAAAATCTCTGTTTTTTCTTGTGTCCTTTTCTTCTGCATGTACTTGCTTGATGACTTTGAACATGTAGAAAATTAAAAGTTGGACACATCCAAGTTCGAGGATGAGTTATTCCCATAGGCGTGCGCGGCTGCGGTTAATTAAAACTTCTTCCGCCGATTCTCTAGCTCTTAGCGCATGCGGTTAGTTTTAATAATCTCCAAAAGTGCCGTATTAGCCTAAGTCACCGCGAAAGCCGCTTTCGCCAGAAACTCGTAATTGTGCCACTATATATAATTATAAGTTATCGGTCTGTTCATTATCTCGTACGTCTCTCTTATTTCTAAACGCAATTAATTTACTCGAATTCATGTCGTTGTTACACATATTGTATTTGCGCACGCTTCTCGTAGAAACTCCCCCATTGTATTCCTGCGCAGCTGAGCTGTCGATACGATTGACATAGAATGGTACGTGCTGAATTCGATTAAGGGTAACGATAATTGCAGCCATACGTGTACGCTTGTCTTGAAAGTAATCCCTTACACCGGGGCCTCTCTGGAAGAAGCTCTTCTTTGTTCTATTTACCGCCTACAGGTATTTACTCGTTTCGTACATGTAGTTAATAAGGCTGGCTCTAATGAACTCGTTTATTTGCTGGAGCATCGAGGGAGAAGTTTAAAGCGCTTTCTCTCTTCTCTTCCCCCCTCTCTTTCTTTTAGCTTATTGATTTAAATTACGCCATAACTCGAAAGTTATAAATTATACATGTATGAAGCGGATATAAAAATCTCTATATACCTAAGTACTATATTAAAACAGTTTAGTATAAAATTAATATTTCTTTTGAATAGCTATTACTTGCAACCGATCATAATGCTGCATTTTGAAATGTTGCGAGAGAATTGCGATCGGGTCAGACTGATGTCGCACGTCGTGGATGTGACACGAATGAATGAAGCAAAATTTTAAATAGGAGCTTAATTTTGAGTGATTTAAAATGCAGCTATTTATAATTACCGGGCGAAGCGAATGAGACGAGAACGCGACGTCGGGACGGCAAATTTCGACAATCCACGGATACGAGAGGCGCGTTAGGAATTCGAAATGATCCTTTTTCATAGAGCGAGATCATCCCGTCGACCTTGGGCTAGACACGTTTTCTCGCGCGCGTATGCCTTTCGTATACCTGGATCCACCTGTCGACCCACTCGATACCCCGATACGTGCTGGCAGGTATATGCAGAACGTAACTAGGTACACACTTTCTCAATTACGGATTTTTCGAATCAGGGGTTGACCCTTTTGTGCAAACATCGAGGTACTTGTAAGGCTCGCGAGAGATGTGGAGTAAGAATTAACAATGTTTTAAAAATTAAGAATACAAATGGATTTAGGCGAACAGAACGCTTTATTCTTTACTTAACATCAAGCATACTTTACATTCGTAGAATTTTAATTAGGTAGTTTTATTTCCCACAAATGAGGAAAAACAATGCGAGAAATTTAGTATTAAATTATACCTGTATAATTCGTTTTCGGAACTATTTTTTATGTTAAGATATATAAAAAAATATTTATTATTTTATTCCTTTTTCTACTCGTTCTTTTTTACTTTTTCTTTCGTTAGATCTGTTTTCTACAAACGGCACATACATTTTTTAAATATTTGCACATTTTTGTTAGTTTAACGCGAAAGTTATACTTCGTCAAAAATCTGTGGAGAATAACTCGTGCAGAATTGTTCAAAAATGTCTGTAGGAACAAAAGGAAAACAGTTGGAAATCTACGAATATTCTATACATTCACGATTCGATTTAATGTCACGTAGACGCAAACGTTGACTTGACACGCAGTGCTTTGCATTCTTCATTCGTGTCTTGTGCTTCTCTTTTTTCGTGTCCTACGCCCTTATCGTAGCGTTTCATTTTCCTCCGGAGTCTTCCTGGTCGGGTCACCGTCATCGATCCACGGAAAACCACTAGCCTCGTCGCCATCGCCGCTACTATCTTCCGTTTCTCGTTTCTCCAATGCGCGACGGGGATACCAAAGTTTACTGGCGAACAGGGACACGAAACGCGTAAAGCTTCATCAACAATAAATAATGTTAGACTTGCGAACGAGATAAATTATAGTTGCATTGTTTCTCTCATTAATTTTCCAGTTCTAGATATATCGTTTCTTGAATTTAGAGAGAACGAGAAAGAGAGAGAGAGGGGGGAGAGGGAGAGGAAGAGAGAGAAAGAGAAAGAGAGTAGTACAGTTTCTAATAATCTTTTAATTATTTGCCGAATAATAAATTTTATGTTAACTATAGCATTTTTGTTTCGGAAAATTTTTTTTGATGTTTTATAAATTTTTCAATAAAACATTACACATATTTGGTATTTTATACTAAAGAGATATATATATACAGGGTGTCCCGTGACTCAACCGCAACACTTTAGGAACGTGTTGGTCATTTTAGATCGAAATTGTCTTATGAATATATACCCGAAACTCGATCGTTACCAAGTTACGGATGTTTTAATCTTTTATGATTAGCTTTTTCAATAAATATCAAATTATTGATTGTACATTTATTTTATTAATAGACACATGGATTATTTAGTGATAATAATTACAAATGATTTTCAAAATGTCCTCCAGCTTCTGTACACATTCTGGCTTTTCTTAAAATTGAGGAAGTAGCTCTCCCGAGAGTACGATGGTCGTCACGAATGGATACAGCGGCAGTCATAATTCTGTCGATGAGTTCATCTCTAGTACGCGATATTTGTGCATAAACTAGACTTTTCATGTGGCCCCACAGATAATAATCAAGGGGGTTCAGATCAGGTGATCTCGGTGGCCAAGAAAACAAGAGAATTTGAAATGCCATCAAAACAAAATTCTCTTTCACTAATGTCATTAAAAGAAAAGCAGCAATCTTAGCGCGATCTGGTAAATCTGTTAATTTTATCTTCAATTTTAAGAAGAGCCAGAATGTGTACAGAAGCTGGAGGACATTTTAAAAATCATTTGTAATTATTATCACTAAATAATCCATGTCTATTAATAAAATAAATGTACAACCAATAATTTAATATTTATTGAAAAAGCTAATCATAAAAGATTAAAACATCCGTAACTTGGTAACAATCGAGTTTCGGGTATATGTTTATAAGACAATTTCGAACTAAAATGACCTTCCCAACACGTTACTAAAGTATTGCAGTTGAGTCACGAGACACCCTGTATATATAATTATTAAATCTTCTCGATTCTATTTCTGAATTAATAATAATACGCATATATTTAATTCTATGAAATATGATTGACTGCTTGAACTTGGTTTTCGCACAGTACATGATCGAGACATTAGTCTGAACGTTTACGCTATCGACGATAGTGATAAAGATATCTCTCGAAGATATCGGTTAAATCGTTTTCTCCAGCCATAAGGAGTTGAGATCATTGGTTTTGTACGATTTCTTCGACACGTACGAAGGTAACGGCATAGGAAGGCACGACGTGCACGGCGTACAAGCCGTGCTGCACGGAAATTCATTTCACGAAGCACGAAGCTCTATTTTTGTCTCACGCAACAGATATTACATTGTAACATATTTCTCGATTGATACCAACGCGTCTTGCTTGTCGTACAATATATAAAGTATGTTTACGTAATCATTTGAACGCAAAAATAAACAATTATCAAAATAGAAGAAAGAATAATCGTAAGAATTCATAAGTACAAATTTTTACGAGAAAATATTGCGATCATCAGATTTATCAGATGTAATGTTTGAGTAGAGAGAAGTCTGAATGTATAATGTATATTGGAAAAGAGATATGTACATTAAATAATACTATTATATAATAGTATACATATCGTATGATGCTCTTGTAAATAGCCATTTTTTATTAAATTTTTTATTAATCCATTTAGGACTTTTCATAAAATTGCATTTGCAATACTTTTTTTGAGTATTGCATATCTCTTTGATTAAAATATAGGATAAAATTGTAAAAGCATTATAAAGAGACATAAAAAATGAATTATTATAAACTAACAAAGATTTGATTCGTTATGCATTTAAAAAAGCGAAGTAGCAGCGAAATATATGATCACGCTTATAAAATTAGAAATATTCTTCACATTACAATATCATTACGTTTGTGCCAAAAGTGCGAATTGATACTATCGATAAAATCAATTGATTAATATCAATTTTACACTTTTGTAAGGCGAATGCAATAATATTTTTATTTAAACAAAATCTGCATGGAATAATTGATGTTTAATGTAACGTGCTTTCAATCCTTTCAATGTAGAGATAATTACGTGTCAATTACGTAATATATATTTCACGAGAGTCCCTTGCTAGTGAATAGTGCGGATAGACACCCAAGTTACTTCCCTTTCGTATTGAAAAGGCCGTTTTAACCCTCGCACCCTTCTTGGGGCCTCTTTTATCCTCGTACAACGAGCTAGCGATCAAGTCACAGGTCTGAGGTCTCTATTCGACGAACGAAGCGAAGGGTCTGCGCTCAGCCTCCTTGAAAGAATCAATCTCCGTTTTTTCTTCTCTTTTCTTTCAAGCTTTGCCGGCTAATGAGAAACGACCCGGCTGCATCCCAAGAATCATTGGTCCAGCTTACAGCAGTATCGGTTTCGCCGCCCAAATGGTTTCACCGCAACTAACGAACATAATCGGGCTAGATTTAATCCGATCTAATTAGAGTGAGTGCGCCGCGCGAATTGTCTGGCTTTTCTTATAAATAATTACAACGTGTGAGATTGGCTAATCGTCCGACATTCATTGGCTTGTTGCTAAATTTGACAATTTAGTTACCTCGTAAACACATGTTCACATTTGCATCGATGATTACACGAAAACATATTTTTGAAGATATATTTGTAATATAATCGAGTTGTTGCATATTATTATAATTTCTTATTCGAGTTCTTCGAAATTACTAATTTCGATCGTGTGATTTCGATTATTTAAACGATTGGTTAAATATTTCAACAGTTCTTTAAATGACCATTTAAAGAGTGCGATATGTTTGTTACTCAAATGAACTACGTCGTACGTAACGTTTACGCGTTCCAAGTTCATTATGTACAACTACATATGTATGTCTGTTAAACAATCTCATCTTGTTATGGCGTCCATTCGTTAGTTACCTTCAATAGAGTGCGATAGGAAGGCCAGCGTGAATCAAGTAATGCAAAATTAAACGCGGTTTCATTTCTTTTATAACCCGTGGAACAGATTGCATCTATAGAACGTAGGCGTTAGAGAAGAAACCTTCGATTGTTCAACGGAGCCAGTAGTCCTCGACACTCGATATCGGCGACTTAATGCATCGATGTTTATTCTTTATTCATCAGTCGCACTGTGAAAGGCTAGATGATTACGCTCTCAAATACCTGTATTGATAATAGTATCTCGAAATAAATTTATCTCGAAAAGGAAACTTTTTATAGGTTAAACGTATTTACTCATGTCGCTAGCTATTTTTTGTTATTCTCAATAATTTGTTCAAAATTAAAAAAAACAACAATTTTTATATAACGTTTTATGTTATTTTTTAAAGCGTGAGCAATGATACGTTTGAAAAAAAAAATTCTTTCTCTCTTTATCTTTTTTCTCTCTTTGACCATTTGTTTGCTTAAAATGTTATAATGTTTTATTCTATTTTTTTCTACGTAAATATAATATTTATTATTTTCTCTAAGAAAATGTCGTGGTTTTTTTAAACGCATATCTTAATAGTTCTTGCATTAATCTTTTATATTGAGTGCATTATCAAATGTTCATTAACGCCGCACTTTAATTACTGAGAGTGCACGAACTCATGCAATTATAAGACACGTCAAACTACAATCCGACTACGTCGGAATTTGCCGGCATAAACTTCCAGAGATTCGCGGGTACATCAGCCTCAACTTCAAACTAACATTCTAATTCGCTAATACGAATGCACATCACTCATGAAAGGCGTAATATTCTCTGTGATTCGGTATGGCGACCTGGCAGCCTTGTTCGTTTCATGCTGATATACGATATTAGCCCTTTGAATAGGACACTCGATCGGTTCTGCTAGTTTCAATGCGCTGGTTACAAGTACCATTATAGCTTTACTAATGATCTTTATTCGCATCCATTTAAGGAAAATCTGTTTTTAGAAGATTATTACTTCAACACATCGCAAATATAAGTTTCTATAATTAATTCTTATAACTTTCCAATATTTTATAACAAATATTCTATAAATAATATGTATAATATAGCAAACTTTTCAAGAGTGCGCGTTTTGGCATAAAATCAATTTTTTCTTGAATCGATACTCATACAAAAAATCTTTAATTACAGAATCTTTAATTACAAAATCTTTAATTACAGAATTTAAGGGAGAAATTAAACTTTTGACAAATTAATCCTTGTAATATCTTAGGCTTTAAACGGATTTTATTCTAAGAGATATTTTAGTCCAGAGATTTTTAATTGAGTTATATAGAGTTATATTATAATATATATATGAGGCGTTCTCTGGCAAAAAGACAACTCCCCCTGCCCACTTTAATTTTTAAGATAAAATACTCTAAAAAGGCTTAAAATTTTTGTTGAAATATCTATTTTCGATACCGTATGGCCTTTTTGAAAATTCAAAATGGCGGACTTAGAATCGCGACTAGAATGGAAAAAGCCATTGAAAAAATTAATATCGTGAATAAACCTGCAGGATGTGACGTGGACGTAGCGGGGGTCTGATCTAATAATAATATATCTAATATTATAGACTGATGTGCTAAATAGACGCATCTGCTAAATTGTGAATATTCTAATCTAACAAATAAATGCAAAAGCTAATAACAAGTCGATTTTAATAATCTAATATTCAACTTCATTCAGAAATGAATTTCTTCCCAAGATTAAGTGATCGCTCTGGCATAAAGTTATATACAGAGGATTGTGGTAGAAACAAAAATTTTGCTTGCAGATCGCTATCAAAGTACCTAATATTACAGAAAATCCGAATTTTTCTAAATTTTTCCATTCTAGTCGCAATTCTGGGTCCGCCATTTTGAATTTTCAAAAAGGCCATACAGCATCGAAAAATAGATATTTCAACAAAAATTTCAAGCCTTTAGAGCATTTTATCTAAAAAATTGAAGTGGGCAGGTGGGGTGGCCTTTTTGACAGAGAACGCCCTATATATATTGTCATATTAATTGAATTATATAGAGTTATATTGAGTTATATCTAACATCGAAAACTTGTGATGTAAAATATTTTCACAATTATATACAATTATTGTAACTTAGTATTTGTTATGAAATCCCTTATACACGAATATGATGTTTCTTGACAATCTGGAGTCAAGTACTATTCTTCTCGATTCACGTTGCCACACCGAGCAACGTTGACGTTGCTAAAAAGCTAGCTGGAATTCGGGCATGTCGATGACATTGATCGATTACCCAATCCCTCGTCATCCCGGTGTTTGTCAATACCGCCCATCAAACCGGGATTATATCTCCGTCAAGTGTACCGAAAATGAAAAGATCCGCGTTCGTTAATTGCATCGACATTCATGCACCGTCATTCTTCGCGAACGCACAGAGTACGGAGGGCGCGGACACAAATACCTATCGGAAAAGATATTATGACGAAATTGCGAGATACCCTTTTTTTATTTCATTTTTTCCCCCATATATCGTTTTTCGATAGAGAGCGCTTCGAGAGGTACTTTAATATAAGCGACACGGGCGGGCGATAAAAGGGATCGGAGAGAGTTGCAATTGTAAAGTTGATCGCGTTGCTCGGTATCCCTTATATCGTGTTCGTATGCAGCGTCGAAAGCCGATTCGCGACCATCACGAGCGAGGCCAAAGTTTTCGTCGGTGCCGGGCGTTTCGTAACGCTCTGTTCGCACCGAGAAATATATATCCTCGCGGAATTTGCGGGGGAAAAAGGAGGAAATTGCGATCAGGAGGGAATGGGCCCGAACGGAATTTTATTCCATCCACTTGCCCGGCGGATAATGCGGGCGCGCAAATATACGACTGACGTAAAAATGATAGCTCGAAGCTCATGCGCCGCATAAAATGCACGCCTGTCGCGAGCGCAATCACGAGGATGTATTACGGCCGTCGTATCGTTATTGGAACATATAACAGTGCGCTCTCGCGATAGCTTGAGTAAGTTGTGTGTGTGCGCGCGTGTATGCGAACACAAACGCACACGGCCGATCGCATGAACGTGAGATGCGAGATCTGTAGAGACGAGGGTCACTTCTCTCTTCCGCAAATCTCGGCCGTGGGGTGAAAACGAAATTGTAACGGAATTCCGATGCCACGTACTATCTGCAATCTCCTTTTCTCTCTCGCTCCTTCTCTCTCTACCTCTCCACCTTTCAGTACGACGATCGGCTGTATTTCATACCGATTTAGGAAGGTTCAGATTTTTCTGCCGTGTGCCTGAGGATCGTGTTATATCGATACTCGCAAATTAGTTTCGACCGACGTATGGCTCTTGATCGCGATAAAGCGCGTTTCGTTCATAGCGCTCGATGGAACGCAATCTCGTCGGAGTGTACCGATCCTTTATCGGAAAGCTCGTCTCTTCCTAGATCGTGCGTGCAAAGGGGTGGAATAAAAACCTGCTTCCAAGGGCAGGGGAGAAAGAGAAACGTTCCGGCTTTGTGCGCGAACGAAATTTCGCTGAAACGGGATGCATATCGAGAATGCCAATTCGGTTCTGCAAAATCAACTTCGAGGATATTCGTTGACGTTGGTAAAAATGTTTCGGAGAGAATTTTCCTAGGGTCAGTGTTCGCTGAAATGAGGTCTGACCCGTAAAGGCAGAGCCGCATCTTTTACTGCACGATGTTTTAAAGTGAATACCTTTTTTGGCCAGAAGCAGTATAAAAATACATAGTAGAAGAAAAAGCTGCGAGATTTGCGTAAAAAGTTGCGAACACGCGCGTTTCGCCATGAGAAAAAACAACTTTCAATGTAACATTCGAAATTGTATAGTAGCCTATTTTAATTATACATAATTTGATTTAATTATACATAATTATACATAATTATACATAATTTTCTGATTTCTGTTTTCAAAATAAATGTATTGTCAGATATGATTAAAGCCAAAAACTTTGGTTCGCTTTTACTGATGTAAAACACACACATTTCCGACTCTAATTCATCAAAAGCCAACTTTTGATTTTAAATAGCGGAATTTCTGCAGATATATCTATATAAACAACTGCGACAGTATGAATATGATGGATATTGCACGTGCAATGTATGATATATAACTTGACGTGAAACGATTCGTCGCTTGTTAAAACGGAAAATATGACAGATTTATCTCGCGACGGAGGATTAATTCGATGAAACCGTAAACTCACGTTTCTCATGATATCGCATGCCATGATGAGGCGTTAGGGAATATTTTCTCCCGCGAGATCGTGAAAGTGCATAAAATAATCGAAGGTAAATTCGTCGGCAAATTCGATGGCGATTGCAAGAACTCAAGTTGAAACTGTGCAATGAATTGTCACAACGTCGCTGAAGTTGTACGAAATCATTCTATATGACGCTCGTGATGTATTAAGATCCGTCTACATAGGTCACAACACGCAAATCGTAGTTCGCAGACGTAGAGAAAACGTATCACGCATTCGCATGTCGTAAATCACGTCGCAAGGCTGTTGTCAGTATCCCTTTCTAAAAAAGGGCATGTTATCAAAAACTCGAATATATTGAAGCGTTGAAGCCTTTTTTCCGCGATATTGATTGGCTATTATGTTGCTGCGTTTCGGCTTGCTTCATATGTGTCGTTTGCGGCTGTCAAATCAATGTGAATTCTGACAGTTTCTTTCTCATTAAATAAATTATATTATTAATTATGTCATTTAAAATATATAGCATTCGAGAATAAATGGCACGCGCGGAGCGCGCGCTTTGTAATGTTCTAGTGAAAGAAAATGGAAATTGGTTTAACTCGTCGCGTATCCCCGACTTGCGAATGTGTAGGTACCCCTGTGGCCGGCGCCACTATGCGCGTTTTACGCGAATATTCGTGAATAGAACATGTTATCCTTGTTGTTTATCAAATGATAAACAAGGATGAACGATGCTCGAATCACGAATATTCGCGTAAAACGCGCATAGTCTGGTGCCGGCCTTACGCGCGAAAACATCAAGGCCCATGTACATAAGTCGCAACACGTAAAACGCAGTTCGCAAACGCAGAGAAAACGTATCACGAATTCGCATGTCATTCATTTGTTTATGCGAATTCGTGATATGCTTTCTCTGCGTTTGCGAACTGCGTTTTGCGTGTTGCGACTTATGTATGTAGATGGGCCTTTATCTTGCGTACGCGTTTGGGAACTGCGTTTTGCATGCTGCGACCTATGCAGACGAGCCTTTACTCTTTCACGCGCGATTGCGGCGCGGCGAGACGCGAATTTTCGGCATACGTTGATTACGGATTGATGAACGTGGCTTGGTATGACCTATTTCGCTGATAATCGATTTTCCAAGTGCGCTCCGCTTTGCTTCTAACAAACCGATTGCTGGAACGCGTAACCATTCGCCGGCTTTTCGACATCATTCCACATCCTCCCGACCGATTATTTGTTTGTAATCCGACTATCCTTATATGGGACAGGTGAATTTGGATTTTACCTGAAATTGCCCAGCGCGCGAGGGAATGGAGGGTCGATTAAAACGCTCATGAAAGTTCATCATGTGAAATATCTGGACGAAAGCCGTTGTGAAAATACTTGTCTTTGTTAAAACGATTATTTTGACAATTGACACGAGTACTACCACTGGAGTACGAAAGAGAAATTCGTGCTCTTGAACGGAAACATGAGCTTTGGGAGTCGCAATGGATTTCTCTAAGAACGCCATTCTTCCGACTTTTCATATAAGTAAAACATATTACCGAGAAACAATATCGGAAAATAGTTCATATACGTACCCTCCTCGATACGAGGTCACGCGTGGATGTAAGCACTCGTAAACGTGACCAGGTAAAAGGAAACGGCGATCCAGAAATTGCTGAAAGAATATCGAGCCGATTAGTAATTTATGGCTGTAGGTTACGGTGGTTAGCCTCTCTTCTCTCTGTACGTATAGCAGCGACGTGAGAAATACTATTAGCTGCAAAATTCGTGGACCTTCCGCACGATTTTATACGTGCGCCGAATACTGCGAGCGCTATCGAAACAGTTACCTTATTTCGAGATGTCCTCCTTTT
The DNA here is from genome assembly GCA_003063835.1 of Aphaenogaster floridana. NCBI lineage: Eukaryota > Metazoa > Arthropoda > Insecta > Hymenoptera > Formicidae > Aphaenogaster > Aphaenogaster floridana. The sequence goes on from NJRP01000308.1 coordinate 52,769, forward strand.
TTCTAAAAGATCGGAAGTGTTAAAGTTTTTTCTTGCACTCGGGTTTTTTTTGCAGCGTACTCTGTTACATGCTGTGCGTCGATAGATGTACATTGGAAAATCAATGGTAGATACGAAATTGTAAAGAAGTTTTAGCTTCGTTATAGCGTCACGAGAAAAACTCAATTAATATTGAAATGTTTCGCGTCGCGCATGTTGGGTTACACGCGCATTATACATTATGTGTATAATGAAAATGTGCATATATCACTACTGAATACGCTGTTAGGTACAAATTATATGAAATTTCGAGTTAAATGTGTATAAGTGCGTATTTAACGAAAGAATTTTTAACGTTAAAAATTAAATTAAACATTTCTGTTAAAGTGAGGCTCGTTTAAAATCAACTGAATTAAAGTTTCTTTGAATGAAACTTCGAATTCATGAAGTTTAATTCACTGGAACTTTTCCAACGTTAGAGATAACTTTATAATTTTGAAAGTTTTACATTTTAAACGAAACGCTCATTCTAAATTCTTGAAAAAATTCTTAACTGCAAAGGACATCTA